>VXBP01000441.1:397481-516320 GCA_013400115.1 Rhinopomastus cyanomelas | reverse complement strand
GGGGAAATGGAGCAAAGCTGGAGATGGGTAGATTTCCTCCTCACATCCACTCTAAGTTCTTCACTGTGAGAGTGGTGAGAGCCTGGAATGGGTTGCCCAGAGAGGTGGTTGGGGCCACATCCCTGGAGGTGTTTAAGGCCAGGCTGGATGAGGCTCTGGCCAACCTGATCTAGGGTGGAGTGTCCCTGCCCATGGTAGGGGAGTTGGAACTGGATGATCCTGTGGTCCCTTCAAACCCGGACTGATTCTATGATTCTATAACTTCTTCCCAGTGAGGGTGACAGAGCACTGGAAGGGGCTGCCCAGGGGGCTTGTGGAGTCTCCTTCTCTGGAGAGGTTTGGAGCCCACCTGGACATGTTCCTGTGCAGCTTGATCTGGGGCATCCTGCTCTGGTGGGGGAATTGGACTGGATGATCTTTCAAGGTCCCTTCCAATCCCTAATGTTCTGTGATTCTGTGTGTTGTTCATACAGCTTCTCTCATTAGTCTGGGCTCTAGTTAACTTAATTCTCAAATTTCAAGAGGTTATTTGTTGTCTGAGTTAATGTTAACTAAAGTTCTTCTAGAGACTGATTAATGTTCACAAAGCCATTTGAGGATGCTAGGGAGCACAGGGTGGTGCTGATCTAGGATAAATCCACCACCAAGCACTGACCTTCAGTGTTTCCTGAGCAGGTTGCACCCTGCCACATCTCTGCTTCCCTTTTCTGTCAGTAGCAGTTACTCCATTTGCTCTGTTGGAAGAGTGTGCTTCAGCAAGTTTATTTTTGTTCTGCCAGTCTGACAGGCTCTAGCCCAAATAGTTAAAAACATACGACAACTTGTAGGTGGAGAAAGCACTGTAGATGGTTATGGTTAGACAACCATGGTGCAGCTTCCACAGAGAGTTAATGACTTTCACCTCAGCAAGTCCCGCTGAGTTCTGGTAGGGACTGAGCTCATGCGCTCTTTCAGAAAAGGAGAAAGAAATTATTTGGCAATTTGGCTCGTGTGCAGGTAAATTCATGTATTTTAAAGAAGGTGTACACAATTTGTAGGGTGAGTTGTCCTAAATGGAGATGCAATAGTGGTGGGACCATGCTTGTTTTCAGAGAAGTCAAGGAGAAGCTGTAGATGTGCACCTCCTGGCTCTTGAGCAAGCAGTGTAATTCCAGCACGTTTCAGAACCAGTTAGCCGTAAAAGATAGGCAGCTCCTGCTTTAGGATGTGTGATACAGTGAATTCCCAGTTCCCTCATCTTAATTACTCTTTTCTTTTTTAATGTAGAGTTGAATTTAGAATCTTTCATTGTGATGGCAGAGGAGCCAGTGTTCATTGAGCTGTGGTTAATGTTGACTTTCCATTGTTGTTGGTTGTGATTTTGGGGTTTTTTGCTGTTCTCTTGCTGTTGAGGACTTGTAAAATCTAGTAGCATAAAACAAACATGTTTCCCACTAGCCATCACGTAATTTCTTCGCATGAGAATTTTAGATGATCTTTTGAGGTCCCTTCCAATCCCTAATGATTCTATGATTTTAACAAGGAGGTCCATATGAGGGAAAGGGAAATGGGAGCTGCTTATATCACATTGGGGGAGCAACCTAAAAAAATCCAAAGATATCCCAGGTTACTGTTTGCAGTGTTTTTCCTGCAGGTTTTGCTTACAGATGGGACACTGCTCAGCCTGTTTGAAGCAGAATTAGTTTTTAGTGACTGCCCCTCTCTTGTGAATCAAAACAGCATGATCTGTATTTCAGATGGTAACCAGAACATGTTCTGGGTGTAGCACCTCACAGAAAGCATGAGCTACAACCTGTATGCAGCCTGTGTAATTTCCTAATGAGGAAAATGGGTAATTAGAGGTGAGAGTGTGGTTTTTTAAGTAATTAGTGGTAAGTGTGTGTCAGGGTAAGAAGTGAGAAGTCAGCAATTCTGCCATGAAAGCCTTATTTCTCAGTGGGAATTTCTCAGCTAATGGGAGGGGACATCAAGGGAGAGGCCCAAGCAAACGCCGAGGAAGGGTCCACTTCTGCACCCAAGAGCTTCTGGCTGCAGCCCTTAGCTTTCTGGGTCTGCAGTGCTGAAATGGTTAATAGAGTAGTAGGAGTCAAGTGAGTGGTTGTGCAGCAGAAGTGGCTGCCTGCCTTTATGCTGCTCTTTATGAATGCTGAGAATATCTACCTCCCCCATTGCTACTGTCGCTTTTCCTGGCTCTTGTGGAGATATGGTTAAGGCTGGTTTCTCTGGGGGTTTAGGAGAGAAAGGATGTGATGGGAGAGAGACCAGTGGATTGATGTCTAACAGATGTGATAAGGTGTTTCCTTTGGTAGGCTGGAGCTTGGTTGGCCTTCTGTCAGCACCACTGTCTGTGTGGAGTAGACAGTCTGTGGACTTAGAAGTTGTCAGAAATGCTTTTTTGTGTGGTTGGTTTGGGGTTTTTTTGAGCTTTCACTTAGCCATTATTGTCTTGTACCCAAGGTGTCAGGAATCTTCTAGGCATCTAGTGATAGGACAAGAGGGCAGGGCTTGAAGCTGTCCCAAGGGAGGGTTAGGTTGGATGTTAAGAAGCCCTGTCTCACAGAAAGGTTGCTCAGACACTGGAATGGACTGCCCAGGGCAGTGGGGAAGTCCCCATCCCTAGAGGTGTTTAAGAAAAGGCTGGACATGGCGCTTAGTGCCATGGTCTAGGTGACTGTAGTGATTTTAGGTCATAGGCTGGGCTTGTTTACCTCGGAGGTCTTTTCCAGCCTCAATAATCTTGTGATTCTGTGAATCTGATGGAGCAGCAGTGTTATCTTCTGTCAGAAGGTTTTGCATTGTGAGATCACTCGTTAAGCTTCTGCTTTATATTTGCAATTCCTTCTTATTCTGTAGTTGCCACAAGTGACCACAAAGACTTCATAGCCCCTAGGCAAACTTACCATGTTATAGTCATACCATAATTTAGGTAGGAAAAAACTTGCAAGACTAACGAGTCACATACTCTGATGATCTGTAGTTCTTTTCCAATCTGAATGATTGTCTGATTCCATGCTGTTATTCAGGGACATGGTAAATATGCCAGAGCATAGCTGCAGGTCTGCACTTGCAGCTCTCTCTTGGTTTTTTATACAAAGGAATTTCTTTTTGATAACATAAAGACAAGCCCCTTTCATTTCCATACTGTTTCCACTCTCAAGTCGTTATCTCCTACAAGTGCATGACTAATGCGCATGAAGTGCTCCCTCACCTCTCAAAACAATGCTCAGATTTGTCCATCAGGCTTTAAGAATACATTTTCTTATTGTTGTCTGTCACCACTTTTTTATGTACTGGGAGTAGTGGAGGAGAAGCAGAGCACTTTCTGGTTTGCCCAACCTTGCGCTTTGACACGGTGCAGAGGCAATTCAGAGCTAATCTGGCACCTGTTTTTATCACAAATAAAAATAGGTTGGTTTTGAAAGAAATGGGAAACCCTTACCAGTTGCATAGAAGAGCCTTTGTGATCAGGCTCTTCTCTTGGCAGTTGGGCTCTCTGTGTTTCCAAACCATCATGTTGAGTCCTCACGTCCATTTTAAGTAGAAGTGTGGTGAAGATCTGTGTTTGCTGAGAGTTACAAAAGGGACTTGTAGTGCACAGTTCAGCCAGCTTGCATGGACAGGGCTGGTCTCTTTCAGGTCACCATCAGCAGGGTGAGTCTGTTCTTCAGCCACCTCCTTATGGATGTAGCACAGATACCACCTCTGAAGTGCTGGATCTATTGGTAGACATAACTATAGGGCTTTATTGACTTGGCTGCAGCAGTCAGGTTTCCTCTTCCAGCACTTTTATTTGGGATAGTGAGAAGGGCAGGTTTTTAAATTGCAGCTCCTTTATTTAATGGTACCCAGGGGAGGGGAGGTGTGTTCTTGTTGCAGCAGCAGTCACCTTCAAAGTGAAGAGCTTGAGTCTGCCTGTACCATAAACATCCTAGTCCTGCTTGAGGCTTTGTGGAATCCTTGTTTTTTATTGCATAGTGAAATTTATTCTCAGCCTTGGGGAAAAAAAAAGAAAGCTTGCAGACTGTAGGAAGCCTTTCATGTGTGCTTTTCTTCCAGTTTCCTTCTATAGCTCCATTAATGAGAAGTCTTATCTGTTCAGAGAAATGTTTTTGCCTTGTGTCACTACGAGGAGTGTGAGTTGGTAGTTTTTCTGCATGTTTAGCAATTTCATGTCATGTCTATTCCAGCTAAATACGTGATCAGGTAGGAGAAGTTGCTGAAGGTCCCTTGTAGGCATCTCTGACTGGGTAATCATAAAATCATAGAAGGGTTTAGGCTGGAAGGGGTCTCAGAGATCATCTAGTTCCTCACCCCACCCCTGCCATGATCAGGTACACCTCTCACCAGACCAGGTTGCCCAGAGCCACATCCAGCCTGGCCTTGGATGCTTCAAGGGAGGAGGCAGCCACAACTTCTCTGGGCAACCTTACCACCCTCATAGTGAGGAATTTCTTTCATGATCTGCAAATGCTGCCTATTGTGTTACGGGGGGTGTTTGCCTCACTTTACGTGGTCAGTTCATCGCGCTCCAAGTGATTCTGTGCGTGCTGCTTCAGTGCTGAACTTTGGGAGCTGGTTTCACTCCTGATATCCTTGTCCAGGATGTACACACAGTGCTGGGGAAACCAGTGGTACCTCTTGCACAGTTGCTCTGCTTTTTTATCCCCTTTCTGTTTCAAAGCAGAACTAATCCCTCTGACATAATTCACCTTGATTTGGGATTTGACAAATGCAGCTTAATTTTTGCATTATTTTGCAGCATCTTGGAGCTTAGTTGCTTGTATCCTGCTCTCCCAATCAAAGCAATAAAGATGAGGGGATTTTACTCTAATACCAGTTGAGCCTTCCAAACAGCCCTGTTCCCTTGGAAGGAACACCACACGATTGGCAGCAATACTACTGCTTCATTACTGTGCTGCTGTGGCTACTGACCTTCCTTGCCTTCAATTGCGCTGTTTCTCCATCATGTAGCAGAAAGGTAGACGAAGGTTATTGCCAGCAGACTGCAGGGATCAGCAGTGTAGATAGCTTGGCACTCACTGTATTTCTGCAGTATTAGGTGCATGTTTTCTCTTCTATACTCTGTGTAAGGGAATTTTTGATTGTGTCTATAAAAATGGGCATGGCAGCAGTTATTTTTACTGTGTCGCATCTTCAGGGAGAAGCAGAAATTGCAGTGCTGCTTCTTCTGAGAGCTGGTGAGAATGAGCTGCTTTTTGGTTCCCAGCAAGTAATGCCTGAGGATGCCATGCCAAGTGGAGATGGTGTTTTCAGGGTCCATATTGCACCGTTCATTTGTGAATCTCAGTGCACTTCAGAGAGTGCAATGGATCATCCTTCCACCCGCCTCCTCTGTGATTAAGTATTGTCATCTCCGTTCTGTGAAATGGGGGAAAAACAGCAGAGGGGAGAAATGACTCACCCAGACAGAATTAAGCAGCAGCTCAGTAATAGAAAACGTGTCTCTCCCAGAAGATTAGATTGCATGGTTCCCAGGTACCTTTCACAATGGGAGATGATTTTGAACCTCTGTCTCACTGGGGCTTTGCAAACCAGTTCCACAGATTCATAGAATGGCTTAGTTGGGAAGGAGCCTCCAACCTGGCCTTGAACACTTCCAGGGATGGAGCATCCACAGCCTACCTGGGCAACCTGTTCCAGTGCCTCAGCAGCCTCAGTATCTAATCTAAATCACTCCTCTTTTAGTTTGAAATCATCCCTTTATTCCTATTAGACTTGATGCCCTCATAAAAAGTCCCTCTCCAGCTTTCATCTATCCCCTTCAGGTACTATAAGACTGCTATAAGGTCTCCTTGGAGCCTTCTCCAGGCTGAACAGCCCCATTTGCTTCAGCCAGTCTTCACAGGAAAGGTGCTCCAGCTCTCTAGTCATCCTTGTTGCTCCTCATCTGGACTCTTTCTTAGACTTTCATGTCTTTCTAATCCCAGCTGTCTGCATCACTGCTTCTGTCATCTCCAAACTGTGTTGATGTAGTTTCAGGGTGCTTTTCTCAAGGGCTTTCAGAGCTCACAGGACCTGCTATTACCATCCCTAGTCCAGAGAGTTACTCCTCACCACAGGTGTCTGTGTGTCCCTTGGGACAGCATTGACCATCAGAGAATGACTGTGTGTCTGACTGAATAACTAGATTGATTGAAGCTGTTTGCTTGCTTTTGAAACTTCTGGGAGTGCACAGCAATTTTTATTTTAATCACTTATTGCTTTACTTTCACACTGGTACAGCCTTTTCCAGTTCTTGAATTCCAGAAGTTCCCAAGGGTGGCCAGAACGACCAAAGGCCATTTTAAAGACAAGGTGGAGGATCAGTATCTTATGTCATCACAGCAGTTTAGCAGAGTCAGGATGAAAGCAGAGGTTTCTGAAGATCAAGGGCGGTACCTTGCCTAGAGATGTGTATTGCTGTGTCTCTGCTGTTGTAGATTGGAGGGCAGTGAGGGGTTATCTCTGTTTTACTTCCAAATATTGCACAAAATAAATTCTAAGATAAAAAAGTAGGGTTTTTTTGTTCTTCTCTTTCCAAGTGGAAACTTTTTATACTTACGTGTGCACAGCCTGCTTTGAAGGTGAGGGAAGGATGTAATCAACACTTGCAGCAATCAGGCAGCTTCTGTTTTACTGGTGGCCTTTTATTTGATGCAATGATAGGATCATAGAATGGCCAGGGTTGGAAGGTGCCTTAAAGATCATCTAATTCCAACCGCCCAGCATAAGCAGGGACACCGTCACTAGATTAGGTTACTCTGGGCCCCCATCTAACCTGGCCTTGAACACTTCTAGAAATGGGGCAGCTACAACTTCCTTGGGCAACCTGTTCCAGCATCTCACCACCCTCACAGGAAAGAATCTGGTCCTCATGTGCAGCCTCAGTCTCCCCTTTTCAAGTCTGGAACCCTTTCCCCTTGTCCTCTGTCTATGCTCCTCCAGCTTTCTTATAGTCCCCTTCAGAGACTGGAAAGCTGCTAGAAGGCCACCTGGCAGCCTTATCTTCTCCAGGCTGACCTACCCCAACCTGCTCAGCCTGTCCTCACAGGGGAGGTGCTCCAGCCCTCTGATCATTTGACTTGCTCTCCTTGGACATGTTCCAGGAGCTCTGTGTCCTTCTGATGTTGAGGACTCCAGAACTGGACACAGCCCTCCAGGTGGGGTCTCACAAGTGCAGAGCAGAGCGGGGAGAATCACCTCCCTTGACCAATTGTCAACACTTCTTTTGATGCAGCTGGCTTTCGGGGCTGCAAGCACACATTTTTTCTAGTTTGGGCAGCGAGGTGACAGACCAACCTGGTGCCCTTGTCCTTTCCTGGGACAGTCCCTGTTTTCTGTATTCAGCTCACCCCAGTGGATTTGAAATGTAAATGTTCTGCTGTACTTCAAGTCAGACCGTTATTGAAGCATCCTGATGTAATCTGTGCCCTTCCAAGGCAGGCTTATGCAAATATGCAGATACCAAACTGTTCCTGACACAGGTAGGAGAAATTCAGCCCTGATGGTGTCTCTCAGCGGGGAAAGGCATTTGAAGATGGGTTAAAAAACATGAAGGGAAAACTCCTCTTTCTCAGTTTGTTTTCTGCCCCCCCATCCCCGCTGTTTTCCACTAATCCACAGAGGAACAACATAACAAATCAAATCTGTTTACCGCTTGAGCAGTCTGGGATGCTGGAATGTCTTTGCTGTAATTTAGGGAATGTACTGACAGACAAAATTGGGCAGGCACTAAAAATATATACTGAGGGAACCGCAGGAACTCCCAGGTAGAGAAATTAGCTCCATTTTTGCCAATGCAATTTGTGGTGAGAAATGAACTGAGCCTCTTCCTCAAAGTCACAGCCATAGATCAGCCAGAAGCTTGAAGGACTGCTTTAAGCCTGAGAGGTGCCACGTTGATCTACGGCACCAAGAATTGTGCCAGGGAAGGAAAATCGACAAGATCTGCACCTGATTTATGTAGGGCAGGCATCTGTGACTTGCCTTTCAAAGGTGATCTCGCAGAGGCGTAATTAAAACTTGATGATGTTATTAAATAATCATGATGATTTGTGTCCCTCTGTTGCAGCCGTGTGTGTGTGTGGTTTTGTCTGGTTACAAATACGGTTTGTCCCTGCTCAAGAAAATGAAGGTTAGAGAGTGATGGCCTTAAGGACAGGAATATTGGGTGCAGCTCTTCTGTAGAAGGTCTCCAAATGATTCTCATGCTGAACCTCTTTCAGTTTAGAACAAATCAGGTTAGTGAAAAAGTAAACCTCAGAAGTTTTTAATTAATGAAACAGAACAGCTTACGTATTTTCCAACTCTGCAGAGCAGTGCTTGGTGTTGGAGATGCTGGAGAGAGTGGGGTAAGACAGCACGTTGTGACATGGTCTTGCTCTTGTCTAGAAACAGTTAACACAGTGTTTTCTTTTCCTTCACCTTCTTACTTGTCAACAGAGGAAGGTACTGGGTCCAGGGTTGTCTTTCATTAGATATTGAAATGCTCTGAGCAGAACATAGAATCATAGAGTAGTTTTGGCTGGAAGAGACCTTCAAGATCATCAAGTCCAAACTTTTTCTAGCCCGATCAGCGCCACCAAACCACGTTCTCCAAAACATCTCTTTAACACCTCTGGGAATGGTGTCTCAACCCCCTCTCTGGGCAGGCTTTTCCAATGCCTGACAACCCTTTCAGTAAAGAAATTCCTCCTGACATCAGATCTGAACCTCCCCTGGTGCAGCTTAAGGCTATTTCCCCTCGTCCTGTCACTGGCCACTAGGGAGAACAGACCAACTCTGACCTCTCTGCAACCTCCTTTCAAGTAGTTGTAGAAAGCAATAAGGTCTCCCCTCAATCTCCTCCAGGCTAAACAGCCTCAGATCCCTCAGCTGTTCCTCATGTGATACAGGTTCCAAATCCTTTACCAGCTTGATAGATGCCTCTGCCCCCTCTCCAGCCATTCATTGTCCCTCTTGCAGTGAGAGGCCCAAAACTGGACAACACAGGAGTTGAGATGTGGCCTCACCAAAGTGGAACAGAGGGGAATGATCACCTCCCTGCTGGATTTTTGTGTCTTGTTCTTCAAGGGTGCTGGTGGGAATTTTGAGAAAGACGTTTATCCACTTTGGATTTTTCTTTGGGTTTGTTTTGTTGCCTTCTGACAGGTCCCTCTCCATACATATAGTTT
Organism: Rhinopomastus cyanomelas; assembly: GCA_013400115.1. Taxonomy (NCBI): domain Eukaryota; kingdom Metazoa; phylum Chordata; class Aves; order Bucerotiformes; family Rhinopomastidae; genus Rhinopomastus; species Rhinopomastus cyanomelas. The sequence goes on along the minus strand of VXBP01000441.1, from coordinate 507,147 downwards.
TTACCTTTTAATTTTCAGACAGAAAAGGCATAAAACACAGTATGTTGCCTCCTTAAAAAAAATCTGGTTGGTGGAGGTGGCACCTGTGATTCTGAGCAATTGACGTAGCAGAAACGTTTTGGAGCTGATGATCCTAAGTTAGAACTGATGATCGGGTTCCTGAGCGTGACTAGCTTTTCCATTCATTTTGACTTATTGCTATTTATGAGCAGGAGCAGTGAAAAGCCCAGGCTCTGAGGAGCATCAGAGAGGCCAGTGCATGTCGAGGATTATTGTCATGTTTTGCACTGTGATTTACACAGTGAAGGTGGTACTGGCTGCCTTCCTCTGCTCAATGATATTTTATTTCTTCTCATCATTATAGTGTTTCGTGACTTAAAGCCAAGTGCCCTCAGAGAACCTGTTTTCTCTCTGACATGATTAGAAGGTCTGATTATTGGAAGTGTGAAGCCCTCACAGCTCCACTGAAATGAATGGAAACTGAAGAGGTCCCTTCCCATCCCTAATGATTCGATGATTCTGAGAATCACGCCTGAGGCATTTTATTCTTTTAAAGGGATTGAGTAGTGCGTCATAAACACAGGTCTCTGCTTTGACTAATTCCCCCTTGACTGCACATCCGTTGAAGTAAGTGGAGTTTACTTGATAAGAATGAAACCTGTGTTCCAAAATTAACCCTCGCCCTTGCTACGTAGCTGAGGAATTAATTTGATATTAGTAAATCTGATGTGAAAAATTCAGCCTCAGATTTACAAGCCTCAGAGTTTTGCTGTATGACTGGAATATACTGCATGTTGGGAAAGACTGGAAACCTTTTTCTTTGGGGGTTCAGGGGATTCTAAGCACAATTCATGTTTCTTTGGCAGAGCTACCTGTGTGGCAGATGTAACAACATGCTGAAAGGGTGGTTTTGTGGCTGGAAGAGGCACTAGGACTGAGTGTTTGGAGCTGGTGTGGGGAAGCATCTGGCCTGAGCCATTCACATTCTCCTGCAAGGAACCTTAATTCTAATTTCTCCAGTTCCAAAGCAGGTATCAGACAGTGATCAAGCCTCAGGAAAAGGGCCATGTGTCCCAAAGCTTGGTAGTTCTGCTGGGGTTGCAGAACAGGAAGAATGCCGAGTCAGTAGCTGTTTGATCCTGAAGTAAGGGAAAATCACAGAACATTAGGGATTGGAAGGGACTTCAAAAAATCATCTAGTCCAATCCCTCTGCCACAGCAGGATCACCTAGACCAAGTCACACAGGAGCACATCCAGGTGGGTTTTAAACATCTCCAGAGAAGGAGACTCCACAACCTCCTCTGGGCAGCCCCTTCCAATGCTCCCTCATTGTGAAGAAGTTCCTTCTGATATTTATATGGAACCTCCTCTGTTCCAGCTGACACCCATTGCCCTTTGTCCTATCACTAGATGAAGCTGAGAAGAGCCTGACTCCATCCTCCTGACACCCACCCTTCACATATTTATAGACATTAAATGTGAGTTGAGTGCCTGATGGAGAAGTCCAGACCAGCACTTTTGTAGAGGTGAAAGCCAAAGCTGAGAGAATTGAAGGCTGAAAGATTTGAGTGTATCTGACGAAGTCTTAAGTCAGCTTGACTTTTTTAGTTAGTTTTTTAATAACATTAGTATGCAACCTGCTGAGGTGACCCTGCAAGGCATGCCAGGGCTTAAGGATCCTCTTCAAGTCCTTGGCTAAAGCCCCTTCTCTTCCCAAGTTGTTCAGATGTCTCCAGGGGTCAGCCCTTACTTTTTGAACATCCATTCTTCACTCAAGGGATTTACAGCAGTCTTCTTGCCAAGCTGTGCTTTTGCTTTTTTGGAATCCTCATCTTAGAGTTATTTTATTTTACTTCTTTCCTTAAAGTCAGTATTTGATTTATAAGAAAGGAATGTTGGGCTTTGGGTTGACGTTTTCCCCATCCATATCAGACAAGGGACAGATGATAGAAGTTCTATTTTGTTTCCAGTTATTTTTAAGGAACAAATTTAATCAGTTCCATTCTCGTCGGTGCATCTGTCTCGATATCTCTGGTTGCCTCTGTGGTGTATCCACGTACAGGATGGTGGATTATCTGCTGCATCAGCAGAGTTTCACGTGTACATTGATCTAGTGCTGTTTTGTGACTGATGAGGTTGGTGCTTGGTTCTCGCTGCGCAACATGGTACCTGCTGTTAGCATCAGAGAATGCTGTTGGTTTGATGAGGAGATCTGTGCTTCCTCTGTGTGTCTGTCTGTCCCATCCTGAACAGCAAAACTTGGCCAAAAATACACCCATAGAGAAAACATTCGGGCAGTTGCTTCCTTTTGTTCTTGCTGCTGGTCTCCCGCAGACAGGCTGGTTTGTGGTCTTTCCGACTGTAGATCAAGAGTGCAGCTGGACCTGGGATTCCTCTCAATGACAGTGTTTTCTAAGTTTGGTAGCTGTTTGTATTTCCTGTTCATTTTTTTGAAGCTCCTGCTTGTACATGTTTTATTCCACCCTCCTTGTTTTTCTGTTTTTAGCCAGTGAGACCTGCAACGATTTCCATCCCATGTTCTTCACCCATGACAGATCGTTTGAAGAGTTCTTCTGTATCTGCATTCAGCTCTTGAACAAGACATGGAAGGAAATGAGGGCAACTTCAGAGGACTTTAACAAGGCAAGAAAAAGGGTTGGGGTGGGAATAACTGGGTAGGATGGTATGATGAGGCCATATAATCTGTAGAGACACAAGGGTTTGCTGATCCTGCTTCTGCTGAATGCTCTGCAAGTTTCCATCTGTCCAGGTTCTTTGCACGTCAGAGGGACAGCATTTAGAAAGTGGAGGTAGATGATGAGGTGTGTATGGGAGCTTCACAGACCTTTTTGCCGTCGTGTTGCGCTGTAGACCCTGAAACAAAAGATGTGGCTTGAGGGGAAGTTCTGCTTTTTTACGTTCCCAATATACTGCTGAAGTACTGCAGCCTCTGAGGTTGTAAATAATGCAGAGGGGCACTGCAGTGGTAATTCTGTGCATCCTCTCATTTCATGTGAGCACTGAGGTGATAAAATATTCAAGAGTGGACGCAGTCCAGACAAAGTGCTGTGCAGTTTACCCTGCTAAAACATAAAAGACCCACCCCGCTCCCCGTCCAGTATTGCACTGGTTTGGTTGCAAAGCTATGGGGAAACAGGCTGGCTGATGTGAAGGTCCCCAGACATCCTGTTTTATCTGTCTGACTTACTGAGAGACTGAAAAGTATCTCTCATGTTTTGTAAGGATGACAGATCCATGCTTTTGTGGCCAGCTGGCATCTTTATCTTTGCTGGTATCCTGTGACTGGATCATCCCTGGGCCAGATGTTGGTTGAGAATGAATAGTGAGCCTGGGGCACTGTGTGGGTCTGAAGCCACCAGACTCAAACTTACATGGTAGTCCTTGTTCTGACAAAGTCTACGCCATCCTAAACAAATTCACTTTTCAGTGCCAGGCTTTGTTGTGGAGCTTTGTGGAAGATCAGGGAGTTTCTTCTGTGGTCTGACTAGTATTAAGTTTTGTGTTTTCTGTTACTGAGAATCCTGCAGCTCTTTCAGGTTCAGTGAGGGGTGCAATAGGTCCTTCGACGTGTGTCCTCGAAGTTACAGGTGACCCTTAACTCCATGGGGCAAATCTGAAACATTTGCCATCATGCTGCAAGGTTTGCCTCTGGTGGTGGCATCTTGGAGCATGAGAGATGAACCAAGGAAGTTTTGGATGCTCTGTCACTAGAAATGTTCAAGGACAGGTTGGATGGGGCTTTGAGCAACCCGGTCTAGTAAGAGGTGTCCCTGCCCATGGCAGAGCAGTTGGAACTAGATGGCCTTTAATGCCCTTCCAACCCAATTCAGTCTTCACGACCATCATAGTAATGATAATAATAACAACAAGCTAGCATCTCTGCCTGCAGAAATCACTCTTGATTTTATAAAGGTTTTTGTAAAGGGGAGGGAACATGAAACTCTTGTGACTCTCATTCCTAGTTGTGCAGTAATGAAGTTATTATCTAGATCCTTCCAGTCCTAAGGAGATTTTTGTGCTCTGGTATCCACCTCACACGAGATGTGGTGGAGATGTTTGTTACTCAGCTGACAAATGTCCGAAGGGATCGGTGAGTGAAGCTCATGAAGCTGCGTGGGCTCATGAAGCGCTTCTGGAGTTGTCGGGGATGATCCGTTACACAGTGGTACCCAAGGCTTACCTATCTGGTTGGTGGGTGACAGCTGCCAGTACTGATGGCTTTACCAAACTAAACAACACCTTGAGCAATAGGAAAAGGTGGCAAGTGCCACCAGTGAAGGTTCAGGTTGGATATTAAGGATTTCTTCACTGAACAGGCGACCCAGGGCAGTGGTGAAGTCACCATCCCTGGAAGTGTTTAAAGGGCATGTAGATGTTGTGCTGAGGGGTGTGACTTAGTAGTAACTTGGCAGTTCTGGGTTAGTGGGACTTGAGGATCTTAACCAAAAAGATTGTGTGATTCCTTTTCATCCCCACCTGGCAAGAGGCTCTGATGATCGTTGCATGTTCATATTCTTTCTGCGTCTTTCCCGTGTGCTAAGGGTACCTGTTTCTATGCAGTTGCTTCTGAAAACTTGTCAGGGGAAGGCCATGTGGACCCAGGGAACATTCAGCCACTACTTTCAGGAGTGAGATGCAGCAGCTTTCCACAGTTATTGTGGAAAAAGACCTCTTTTGTCATCTCTTTGTGTTCTAGTTTTTCAGTTCAAATAATTTGTGATGGTAATGTATGCCACTGCCACTTAGCTAAGGTCCCACCCACCTGGCTGATTTCTTCCAGCTTCCTTTCCTCTAGCAAAACCTCCAAAACAAAGCTGAAAGCTCTCATAGAATCACTACGGACTGGAAGGGACCTCGAAAGATCATGTTGTCCAATCCCCCTGCCACAGCAGGACCACCTAGACCAAGTCACACAGGAACATATCCAGGTGGGTCTTGAACATCTCCAGTGAAGGAGACTCCACAACCACCCTGGGCAACCTGTTTAGTGTATTTGTTGGTAAATCTGGAGACCTGGAGATTCTGCTAAAAAGAGAATCCACCAGCTTTGATCTTTATTCTTGATTGAAGAAAAGGAGCGTTATCTTTTGGTTAATCGCAGTAGCTGGGATGTTGAGGGGCTGTAGGAGGTCTGCACGTGCACATAGAGATTTATTTCCTCCTCTCTTGCATTGGAGAATGACAGGCACTGGAAGAAGTGAGGTGGTTGAATACTTCCCCTCAGGTTCTCAAGGGTTTTTGAAGCATCAGATGAAGAGTTTTGATGACATAATGGCATACAGCAGCGTTGTAGTTCCTTGATCCGCGCTGTGGGGCATTTCATATCGGTCTGTTCGATTTTAAAGCTCCAAAAAAATAATTAAAGCAGCAGTTTGCTCATAGCTGGAAGAATTTCACGATGTTTCTAGTGAAACATTTATGATCTCGTGCTTCATCTCTGATTTTCATTCATTAAACCAGACACCTTTTGTCAACTCGTGCGTTAGAGTATCTCCATGGATCTCTATGGTGATCGCATGGTACTGTCAGACCTCAAACCTGTTTTAGTTTGAATAGAATAATTCAGCCAGGCAGCTAAGCTGATATTATGCCTTTATAACACTTTAAGACATACATAATTCATGTCCAGTGAGTTTTCTAGAGACATTAAGATGCAGTTGGATAGACACATGTGCAAGTGGCAGCAATTCCATTTTGAAACCTCTTTGGTTTTTTTTGAGTCTGCAAGTGATCAAAGGACACTTCACAAGCCCTGTCCTCCACAGTCATTTGTTAGCAGACAGCATGGTTTGTGGCTGCAAAACTGCAGGCTTGTGTCTGAGCTTTACATAATTATACATGTTTTATTGCAGCAGAAGAAAGCTTTGTGTATTGATTTTTGGAGTCAGTGTTACTGTAGGAAAGCTCACGCTCCAGCATCTGGAAACCTTCACCAGCCTGCCCATTGCAGTAGGTGCCCAGAGGTCAGTTTTCCCTTGTCTGGGGACCACCTGTACTTTGCACAGGGTAGGTCAGATCATGCTGCTGCACAGGCTCTTAAGTGTAAATTCACTTGTGTTCCTCTCACGTGACAAGGAGACCACAGATAGGACATTATGTAGGGGCCAGGATTATCGTCTTATCTCTCTCTCTGCAGGGATTTTGGTCTGCTGCTTTCTATAGGTTTGAAGTTCACATGCTAATAGGAGGAAGGGAAAAATGGATTATTTTAATTATGGGGCCAGGGTAGCTTGTCTTGTTAGACCTGCAGAACACTACATCCAATTTACTAAATCTTTGTCTAGTGTCATCTGTAAAAAGAAAAAGAAAAAATCTGATTAATCTACCAAGGTTTTGAAGCTGCTGTATGGAGACTGAGCCCAGTGATCACTGCTTTTATTAGTGTATTGGTGTAGTCTGAGGGGTTTGGTTGGCCAGAGATGACTGGTCACAGCAAAAATACAGATTATCCTTTCAACATGAGTTAAGTAGGGGATGTCACAACTGTAAACATTGAAAGCCCTGTGGTGTGTGGCACTCACAAATCAAAATCCACTGCATTCACTGAAGCTACAGGTCTAAGGAGTAGGAAAGTAGGACAGGGTTGGCTAATGATGCTACAGATGCATTTTTCTCATTACCGAGAACTCCAGTTAATTTATTTCGCCCGCTGGCCATACATTTCAGATCATCACAGCATAAAGCATCAGTTCTTAAATGTTCTAGGAAAACTAATTTGCTAAGAAGAAACATTCTCAGAAACCCCAGAAAACTCTGTTTTTTGCATTCTGACACTGCCATCTTTCATTTCAAGGTGGCAGACCTGGGTACCCCAAACAACTGTGTGGTATGTGGATATCCCAGTGACACCCCAAGTTGCAGCACTGGAACCCCATGCAGGAGAGGGTTTGGTTCAGTAAGGTGATGATACACATCCCTGACAGGTCTGTGCATGACAAACTGTCCTACATGGTAATCAGTAGAGTAGACATTGCTCACGGTGGCAGCAGATGCAAACAATAAATGTCCTACGTGAGTCCTGTAATTAAATACCAAACACACGCTGAGGTGTTTGATAACTGTCGAAGATGTTTATTGCTTGTGGGCAGACCCTGTCAACATTTTTCCTTGCTCTGTGACAAGAAAACAGGAAATGTAACCAAGCAGAACATAAACATGAAAATTGCTGTTGTCTTGCTCGCCTGGTGATTTGGGGATGTCATACCACAGGTTCCTCAGCTCCTCCAGTATTGTCAGGCTTTCACCAGCTGTGGGATGAGTAATTGTGTAAGGCTGGGCTCAGAGTATAGCTGTGTTCAAGGGCAGGCTTGGGGAGCAGTGTTCTGTGGAGGTATTTAAAGGACCTGTAGATGTGGTGACCAGGCAGTACTGGGTTAACAGATGGACTTGATCTTAAAGGTCTCTTCCAGCACCACCATCAAACAGTGGCAGTTATGCATAAGAAAGCAAAGGATTAGAGGATTGTTTGGAAAGGGCCAGAGCAGCAGTGCAGCAGAGGGGATGTCACTATGGGGAGACCATGTGCAAATCCTGCCTGAAGTGCACCCTCTGGACTGCAGCCTTTTGGTCTGAGTGCTAGTCCTTGCTGTGACAGTTTCACAGAAAGAGGAGCAGGTCTCCTAGCATGCCCAAGCGATCCCCTCTATTGGCACACCCACAGTATTCTGCACTTTCCCACTCATTGCAGAACTGGCTGAGTCTTGATGAAAGCCCCATTTTACAGTAAGGGGGTGAAGGCACCCAAAGCTCATGTGCCCTTGCAGGGCAAAAGCTGAAACAGGATGTCTGGCTGTCTGCTCCAGCCTCCTCCATTACCACATCAGAGCTCCTGGCTGCAGCAGCAGCTCCAGTCCTAAAGCTAGTTGTGGAATGAGAATGGCTTGAAGGGAACTCAGGGCTGATGCAGTTCCAATTGCCCTGCTGTGGGCAGAGCTACTTCTCACTAGACTGGGTTGTCTAGAGCCCCATCCAACCTGATCTTGAACACTTTCAGGGATGGAGCATCCGCATCCTCCCTGGGCAGCCTGTTCCAGTGTCTCACCACTGAGAGTGAGGAATTTCTTCCCAAGATGTCATCTAAATCTACCTCCTTTAGTTTGAAACCATTCCCCAGTCTAGACTAGTAAAATGTCCCTCTCCCTTTCTGTGTCTGTCCCACTCTCTCAAAGTGATGCTTGGAGGAGACAAACAATAGTTCTGGGAATGTTAGAGAACCATTACCTCGAACAGGACAAAAATTAGTTCCAACAAACTGGAAATGAAAATCTTTGGTCAATCAGTAAGTCTGTCCATCACCTCCTTTCCCTTTCCATGATGAGGCAGGAGAGGGAGGGTAAACAACTCTTCCCAGATGCTCTCCAAGGCGTGTATTGGTTTCTTAGGGGTGTTTTTTCTGCACCAAATGTTCTTAACTTCTTTGGAGAGAAGCGTTGGAAGGCTGTTTGCATTTTCACCTGTGGGAAATGCCAGGCTGATGGAATGATTGCACCTTCCCTGGGTAGTGCTTTGTTTGCATCAGGCAGGGCTCCTGCAAATGAATTATTCTCACATGGAGTGAATTCAGTATTCCCTGGGCATAGGCAGATTAGCACAAATTAAGTTCCATGTTTTTGCACCCGAGGCCGTTGGCACTTTATTAACTTCTGTTGGAAACAGATAATGGCTATAAATGTATCGTATCGTTAATTGTGTAATGTGTGAACTTATTTGTTAAAAGAAAAGGGTATAGCAATTAACATTTTGCTAGTCTGCTGCAGAGCCTACATGGAAAACGTGAGTTTTCATCAGAAAAGAAAGCCACCCTCTGAATACAATGAGAAACAACCAGAGGGCATCATTTGGGTGTAGGAAGGCTGTCAGGTCTATTCCATTAGCAGACACCCCTTAGAATCACAGAATCATTAGGGATCGGAAGGGAACTCGAAAGATCATCTGGTCCAATCCCCCTGCCACAGCAGGATCACCTAGACCAAGTCACACAGGAACATATTCAGGCGGGTTTTAAACATCTCCAGTGAAGGAGACTCCACAAACTCCCTGGGCAGCCTGTTCCAGGGCTCCATCACCCTCACTATGAAGAAGTTCCTTCTCAGATTGATGTGGAACCTCCTATGTTCCAGCTTACAACCATTGTCCCTTGTCCTATCACTAGATGACATTGAGAAGAGCCTGGCTCCATCCTCCTGACACCCACCCCTCAAGTATTTATAGACATTAATGAAGTCACCCCTCAGTCTCATCTTTTCCAAGCTAAAGACACCCAGCTCCCTCAGCCGTTCCTCATAAAGGAGGTGCTCCACCTCCTTCATCATCCTTGTTGCCCTACCCTGGACCCTCTCCAGCAGCTCCACATTCCTCTTGAACTGAGGAGCCCAAAACTGGACACAACACTCCAGATGTGGTCTTACCAGGGCAGAGTAGAGGGGGAGAAGAATCTCTGTTGATCTGCTAACCAGCCCCCTTCTGATCCACCCCAGGATGCTGTTGGCCCTCTTGACCACATGAGCACACTGCTGGCTCATAGTCATCCTGTTGTCCACCAGGACTCCCAGGTCCCTTTCTGCTACACTGCTCTCCAACAGCTCAGTCCCCAGCCTATACTGGTACCTGTGGTTGTTCTTGCCCAGATGCCAGACTCTACACTTACCCCTGTTTTACTTCATTACATTTCTCTCTGCCCAGCTCTCCAACCTGTCCAGGTCTTGCTGAATGGCAGCACAGTCTGCAGGGGAATGACACTGTTCTGAGCAGTGTAATTTAATGTGAGGTACGGAGAGCCTGTGATCCTTTCCCTGGGATTTGGTCAGTGTTTTCCTTGGTGCCTTTTGTAGCCTGGATATTGCAGGTGCATTCCTTCATCAGCAGCTCCTTTAGGAGCAGCTCTGTTCAGTCTTCTCCTTCCCTGTGCATTCATCTCCACCTGTCAGATCTCCAAACGTGTCCCACTGCGCTTGTCAAAGCCAGTTTATGACTCATCTGCTGCTTCTGGCTGCAGGAACTTTGTGGGGGGCTGGGTTAAGATTCTGAACATGTCATCTTCCAGCTGACTGAAGCATCAGTCTGTAAAAATCACATCTCAATTCAAATATTCATATCCCAAAGGTTGGGACCGACAAGCTCAAAGGGACCGAGCATGAGTACTGCATTTTTAAATCCGGTTCGTTGCTTCCTTTGCAGCGCTTTTCCCTCTCGACTGGCGTCTGGAAGGCAGCTGTAGTTTGGAAAAAATTAATTGTGGACTATAACTCCATAGGCTGGATAATGAAGCAGTAAGGAGCGTTTGCCCTTTCTCTGCACTTTGTAGCTCATGAACTATTTTTCTGTTCAAAGATATATTTTTTTTTCATTAAAAGTATTATCTGGACTATTTCCTATCTTTGCCAGAAGGCTTTGAGAGTCTTTAGTAGCAGGGTCACATCTAGTTATTTTCCTAGCTGAACTATCCTTCTCCTGTGATCATGCAGGCAATGATTTAATGGAGGGTGAAGGCTTAAAAGGCAGAGCAACTGAAAGCATAATTCTGTCCATTCGTATGCCAGCATGGAATCATTAACATTGGAAGAGCTCTCCAGTATAATCAAGTCCAACCATCAGCCCAATGCCACCATGCCCACTAAACCCTGTTTTCAAGGGCCAGATCCTACACAGTTTTTGAACACCAACAAGGGTGGTGACTTGCTGCATCCCTGGGCAGCCTCATACCTGAGCAAAACAAAAAGAGCAAAAAGCAAGGAGAAGAAGGGACTTCTCAAAATGCCTAATTTTTAAGTAAGATAGAAAAAGGAGAAAGGAGAAGAATACTTTGGTGTAATCCATGCCTTGGTCAGAAGCTTGTTTGTCTTACCCTTTCCCCAGTGGTGAAAGTCGCTGTTTGTGAAATCTCCTCTCTGAGGAAAAGCAAGCTGAGTGGATTTTAATCCCCCCAGCTTTCTAATGAAGCCTGTGTGTTACCACTGGACACACGCAGCTCTGCTTAGCACCCTGGAGATGGCAATTTTAAAACCTGTTGGTACTTCGTGTTTTCAAAACGCTCTTCATTTTCATCTCCATGGGTGCTAATCAAACCAATGAACATCTCAGCCTTCAAAAAGATGATGGAGTGGAAGGCCTGATAACCAGAGGAGAAACACTGACTGGAGGTTCTCTGTGTTAAACTGGGGTTTTTCTACCCGCAGAACCCTCTTGCACTGGGAATCAGTTCCTTGCTTGCATGTAGGGCTCAGGGAAATGATATAACCTAACTGGAACTGCCACCCAACCAGCGTATTTTGCGCTATTGCCCCTGTCATTCCTGCCTTAAAGTGTGGATAATAACCAGATCTTGTCCCTGTATATTTATTTCTTCTTTCTGGGGTGTGTTTTTGTGGTACAGTTAAATCAGAGGTGTGCGGCATATGGCTTTGTGCTGCATGAATTGCTGCTGATGTGAATGTCAGTCAGCACCTAATGCCAGATTCTCATTTTGTGAATCACAGTGCATGGAAAGCAGCCTGCGAGCTCCCCAGGCTCCAGACCTTATTGTAGGCAAATAAAAAAGGGGGAAGGAAGGAGTGGGGGAGGCAATGTCTTGGAGATTCTGTTTCGGTTGAAACAAGGTTATGGTGATGAATGATGCAGCTGACAATGAGATTTTTATAGCCCCTCTTAGAGTAGCAGAGGAGCTCCAATCGTTGTTGGTTTGCTTTAAGTAATTGTAATCTAAATAGCAGCGTGGTCGGGAAGCACAGCAGAACTCTTCAGACGTGTCTTGTATGCAAAGCCAGGGTGCTCTGTGGTTTCCACCTCACCTCTGCCCTCACACAAATGGCCTTCCTTGTCTGCAGTTTGCATCTCACATATTGGCTTGATTGCACGTGTCTCTCCCTGTTAAAAAGGCGTTTGCCATCAGTCACTGCTGCTGTGTGTCTCTATTTTTAGCATGTGATGTCACTGGGCTGCATCTCACAGAATGCTCCTGCACCCAGTGTACCAGAGTAAGGTGAGGCTGTCTGTGGTAGAGGCGTATGGGAGCGGAGGGCTGCTGGGAGCTGGAGCAAGGAGAAGAAATGGGGCCTGGGTGCAGATGGGCTCTCTGCTCTAACTGCGCTGCTGCAGGGACAGTTGTCACTTGGCAGCGGTGATGAAGCTAAGACACGTGAACTTGGGTCCTGCCACCCCATTGACACCAAAATCACAGAATCACAGAACATGAGGGATTGGAAGGGACCTCGAAAGATCTAGATCTTGAACTAGATGATCTTCTGAGGTTCCTTCCAATCCCTCATGTTCTGTGATTCTGTGAAATGGTTTCTAGGGAAATGGCTCCCATACAAGCTTTGAATATTATGGTAATTTTTCTCTTTGGAGATGTGTCTTCAGATTTTCCCAGCATCAGTTTTCTATCTTGGGGAAACTGGCTGATCTCTGTTGTGTTGCTCATGCGAGAAAGCTCGTCAGCAAGAACTTTAAAAGTGAAGTTGCATCGATTTTGCTTGACTAGCAAAGGCTTCCTAGAACTTCTTGTTATACTTAACCAAGAGTCTAACGGAAACTGCAGATCTTGGTGTGTCATGGTGATGCTGTCAGTCTCCTCAGAAGCAACTGATGGAAGTTCTTCTTAGTACTAATAACCAGATCCTGCTGTGGCAGGGGGGTTGGACTAGATGATCTTTCAAGGTCCCTTCCAATCCCGAATGATTCTATGTCTCAAAAGTCACCAAGTAGGAAAAGGAAGGTGCTCGATTTGTAAAGTCAGACATATCAGTTGAAGGATATAATCTCGTGGCTGTCAAAATTTTCCTCCCAAGAACTCTTTTCTGTGTAAACTAGGTGTTTGGAAGTTGTCTTCCTGGTGATGTATTTTCTTTTTAATCTGAATTAATCTGATTTGTCTTGTAAGTGATGCTTACTCTGCATTTTAGGGTCTGTATGTGATTTTACTTTTTAAGCACATATATAACCTAGTGACTGGATGTAGATATCTTACTGGATTTATCTATTTCAGTTCGAGCTTCCGTTAGCCTCTCTCCATGTTCAATACTCTGACCTGAAAGAGGTTTCATTCTCCCAGTCTTTCCTTCTGCCTGACCCTTCTTTGGAGCCAGAACCTGGCTCATACTTAAGGATGATGTTCACAGAATCACAGAGCATTAGGGATTGGAAGGGACCTTGAAAGATGATCCAATCCAAGCCTGCTGCCACAGCAGGATCCCCTAGATCAAGTTGCACAGGAACACGTCCAAGTGGGTTTTAAATGTCTTCAGATAAAGAGACTCCATAACCTCCATGGGCAGCACCTTCCAGTGCTCTGTCACCCTTAACATGAAGAAATTCCTTCTCATACTGGTGTGGAACCTCCTCTGTTCCAGCTCTCACCCACTGCCCCTTGTCCTATCATTAGGTGACACTGAGAAGGACCACTGCCCCTTGTCCTATCATTAGGTGACACTGGCTCCATCCTCCTGACAATGTTAATGACTAAAAGACTAATTTAAGCAACAGCTTAAATACATCATTTAATAGTGATGGCAAGAAATGGGATATTCTTTCATCTACTGGCCTGCAAAGTTTAATTTATTTAGAGAAAATCCACCAGTCTTGGAGACCAGTCTAAGGTAGAAGGTCCTCTGTGTGTGCAACTTCAGTTATACACGTGGCCTAAATGGCTTCCTGCCGTGTCAGGTCTTCTGAGGTGCCAGCTAAAGCCAAAACTTTGAAACTGGCAGTTCTACCTGGGGAGAAAAGAAGGAAAAATCTCTCCATAAAACTTCTTTAGCTTTGCATGGGTTAGGAGTTTTTTATTGCCTTGTTGCTTTTAAGCCTCAGAGAACAGGATGTTTCATAGCTGCTCAATTTGCTTTAGTTATTATCATTTGAAAGAATTTGATGATTCTAATTTCCTTCCTCTACGCTGCTTGGTTTTAGTACTAGGGTAACACTTCAGAATCTGGTATTGATTTTTATGGTGGCCAGGGCTTCGGTATTAATTCCTGCACCACAGCAAGCCAAGGATGGGTGGCTGCCAATGTAAACTGAGGGCTCAGAAAGAGTCATTTCTTGTTTGACAAATAGAATCGTAGGTGTTTGCTTGTAGGACGGTGGCTGCGTTGATGAGTACCATGAATCAGCAGTGCACCCTTGTGTGATATGGACTAACTGCATGCTGGGTTAGTCAGCTAAAGCAAAGTGACTGGATCACAGGAAAGGATTATTCCCCTCTCTTTGGTACCTGTGAGGCAGCAACTGGAAGACTGTGTCTGGTTTGATGCCCCAGTAATGGTGAAGACTGGTGAAGTGCAGATTGTTGAAATGGAGAGAGATCAATGAAATGATGATCCTGTGGTCCCTTCTCACCCTGACTGACTGTATGACTTGGTCTGGGTGATCCTGCTGTGGCAGGGGGATTGCACTAGATGATCTTTTGAGGTCCCTTCCAATCCCTAATGATTCTATGATTCTATAAATGGAGCCAGTCCAGCAAAGGGCTGCCAAGGATAAGGAGGATGGGACACATGGTGTTCAAAGATAATCTGAAAGAAAGGAATTTAGAGTTGTTCATCCTGAAAAAAAGCCAGAGGGGAGAAGAGTGGATCCAGTTGTAGCTTCTTCCACGATCTGAACATGAATCAGAGAGTGGTGGGGATTGGAAGGGACCTCTGTAGATCATCTAGTCCAACACGCCTGCCAGAGTAGGTTCTTTCAGAGCAGATCCCACAGGAACCCTCACCATGAAAACATTTTTCCTTATGTTCAAACTGATTTGAATCGAATCTGTAGAAGCTGTAGAGAAGATGCACAGTCAGTGACAGAAGACAAGTTGCAGTGAAGGAAAGCGGTGTGGTGCAAGGATAAAACATTCCTAGCTGCTGATCCTGGTGCAGCACTGAAACAAGTGGAAGCTTCATCCTTGGAGAAACTTACAACTTACTCAGACAAGGCTCTGAGCAACCTGATTTAAACTTGAGGTTAGCTCTGCAGGATCTGCAGGACTTGATGACACCAAGAGCTTTCCAGCAACTTTATTTATCCTGTATTCCTGACATTGTTATCAAGTAATGAAACTGTTTTTTACTTTGTTACCCAGTAATTTGTGTAATTAGTGAGAACTGAAACAAACAGATGCAGCATCAGTCAATCTCCTGATTGTTTTCTGATGTTAAAGTGCCGAAGATCCTCGTGATGGATGTAAGAAGCCAAACTTTCCCCACTAGCTGCAGTGACCCCTTGAAAGCAGTTTTGTTTTAGCTCTGGCAGCTGAACCATTATTACTCTGAGGCATTTCAAGCTCCTTCAAGCAATGTGAGGTCAAAGGCAGTTCCTCAAAAGTTTCTTGCTAATATTTAGGTATGTTCTTCTAAATATTTACCTTCTGGCTACCTGTGCAGCTCAGCTGACCCAGTGCCTTGGCTAACCACAGGAATTTGTGTAGTTGAGCCGTAATGCTTAAAGCAGACAACGTGTGTAGTGATTGCAGAGTGGTGTTTGACTGCTTCGGTTCTCTCACAGTTGGTTTCTTAAGTGCTTGTCTGGGAACTTTCAGGTGTTTCTTTTAAGCCAAAGGTTTCTGACCAAAGGAGGCACCATTCAAGTTGACAGGCTGTTCAAAGGGTGAAAACTGGGAAAGAAAAGGTGGTGTTTTAATAATTTTATAATACATAAATCATGTCTTGCTGCATGTTACCTGCAAAAATTACTGGTAGAGGAGGGAACTTAGCCCACACCTCACTTGTCAGTGCTTTAATGACAGGTCAACCCTGTCTTGGTTTCTTTTCTGGTGTCCTGCTTCATAGTTCTGTTAGCAAGGAGACATTTGTTTCCTATGCTAGAGGCACCTTCCACAGCTGAACAAAATATATTCCCTCTGTTTACATCCTTTAAAGGTTGGTGTCATTAAGTAGACAAGTGTCAGGATGGTGGGACCAGGCTGCTCTTGGTGGTGCCCAGTGATACGACAGGGGGCAGTGGGCACAAACTGGTTTTGTTCAACTTGAACAAAAGGAAGCACTTTTTCACAGTGAGATGAGAGAGCACTGAAATAGGCAGCCCAGAGACCCTCCAACTCTGGAGACAGTCTGAGCCCACCTGGATGTGTTCCTGTGTGATCTGCTCTAGGAGGCCCTGCTCTGGCAGAGGGTTGACCAGATAATCTCCAGAGGTCTCTTCAAACCTCCAGCATTCTGTGATTCTATGTTTTGGCTGCACTTTTCATGTACATGGCTGAAATGAAAACATCTTGTGACAGCAACAAGAGGGCAAGGGGAAACAAAGCAGTGGCACCCACGATCTGTCTGGGCACAGTCTCCCATGCACAACACGTGTAAGCAGTAAAACTTAGCAACTGATGAACAAGAGAATCAAAGCTGTCAAAAATGGAAATGTCCTCTTTTTCTTTTTAGATGACCAAGAAGCCTATAGTCATAAATAGCAAGTTGAATTATCAACTGGTATTTATCCATATGGGTGTGCGCTGCAGTTTCCAAGGCAAACAAGAAGCTGTGCTCATGGCAAGCCCAGTGCTGCAGCTGGCTTTGGGTGGGTTTCTACAGCTACCACAGATGTGCTGGGTGGGAGATCCACATGTAAGACCAGGGTCTTGAATGCAGAAACCTGTAAATGCATGTTGCTTGGCTTTATACAAGCGGTGGTGCTGCTGTGGCCTCAGCCTTTCTGGAAGAAATGCTCCTCACGCTCCAGATGTGAAAATTGGTTTCAAGCTAATGCAGAAATACAGAAACAGGATAGCAGCTCAGGTGTGGAGTTTAGCCAGAGCTGACTGTAGGCTGTGGATCCCATAGAAAGGCTTCCTACCGTGACTGTATCAAAAAAGAGTGGTATTGGAAGCGCTGCGTACTACAAAGCAAAGCTAGCCTGATGGAACGGAGTATTTCAAATAAAAGGGCTGCAGAGGAACCAAGAGAGCCAGCAAATCACTTCTTCCTATTTTCCCAAATAGCATGAGGTGTTATTAAGAAAAAAAGAAAAAAAGGCTGTTAAAAATATATTCAGGAATCAAAGGAAGAGAAGCAGGCAAAAAAATCGTGCAAGCGCCATTAAGCTGCGGAAATTTTCCTTGGACACGTTGCGGTACCTTTTCAAAGCAGCATATGGAGTTTATTCTGGTGACTCTAATTTTAACATGAATGGGAGTCACGTGGAGTAATCCTGGCATACTGCTTTGAAAATACATCCCTGCATGATTAAGGAAGGCTGAAATCTTTTCAAACTTCTATTTTTTTTAATCTTGTTTTTTTTATAAAAATACAGCTCTCAAATGGTTTTAAAAGTATTAATGGGCTGAAAATGGTCCAACCCTGGATAAAGCAGTTGTGTAACAGGTAGAAATACTACTGGCTTAGTACTGTAGTATGTAGGTGCTTGAGAGGCTGGGGACTGGAGGCAGAAAATTAGGAGTCTGCACCCACTGATGGAGCTGCCGCTGCGTTGTCTGACCTTTGTAAATTTGTCTCGTCACTTGGAAGATGAAGCAGCCATTCCACCCACCATGTGGCAAGAGGGGAGAGTGCAATGAGATGAGGAGAGCGAGCACGAGGTAGGACTTCACCTCTGAGATGGCAATATGGCCAGTATTGACAGCATCATCAGCTCATGGATGGTTAAACTGAGGAGATATGTACTCTGAAGGGAAGGAGGCTCATTAGTGGGAAGGAAGTTCTGAGCAGATGCAACAGCCCTGACAAAATGAGCCAGAACACTGATGGAGCTGGGGCCTGGTGTGTGGGCTGAATGTGAAGTCGAGTTGTTGGAGGGAGGTTCAGAGAGTCCTTTCAGACAGCCGGTCCTTCCTACCCATCTTTGGAGAAAAGAGTCTTAACAGTTTCTTGAAATGTTTTGAAAAGGGTAAGACAGCAAATGTCCGTGAAACTGTACTGATGACTGCACACGTGAGCGCAGTGAGCAGCTTCCGCAGATTTACTTGGGGGTGACCTGGTGGTGCTGGGTCAGTGGCTGGACTTGGTGATCTTAAAAGTCCTTTTTCAACTAAAAGGATTCTGCAAGCTGGTGTTGAGTTATGGGTCTTTCCAAAGGTGCAGAGGAAGAAGGGAAACTTACTTTTTCTAATGCTTTTCCCCCCCTCTTTGTTTTTGCAAGGTTTATTTTTATCACTTCAGTTTTGTGGGGGCCGCTGCTTTAGTGCTTGAGGATCTCTGGTTGTTTGCAGTTTGCTGTTACTAATACTTGTCTGTCTTGATGAGAGATACATAAAAATGAGCTGCCTGCCTTTGCACAGGATCCTCCAGTGATGTTACATGTTGCTGCTGAGCCGTCCTGCCCTTCCTATCTGTTGACTTTCAGCGTGAGGTGTTAATATGCTCTGCTGGGGTTTCTCCAGTCCTACCACAGTTGCCACTTTCCAGGCTTAAGCATGAGGTGCAACAGGCAGCATCAAAGGAGGAGTATTTCTGACAGTCTTATTTAAGCAGGAGACTTCATGTAAGCAAGGCTATTTCTGTGGTGAGGTTATTTATACTGTGTTTGGCTGCAAATGGGCGTGCGTGGGCACGCTTCTGCTGGGCATGTGACACGTGTTTGGGGTACGTACATTTGGCTGCACATTTCCATCTACATGGAATGAAAAAGTGGCTGCTGATGTCTTGGAGAAGGGAAGGTTCAGGTGGAAGGTTTAACCAAGGGAGACTCTGAAGCCCATGAGAGCAGATGTGTGCTGCCAGAGACTCGTCACAAGAGTGCCAGAAGCTCATTCTGTGTGCTGCAAGTAGCCTCACTGAGGGTATTGCCCTTTCTAGCTAAAGCTAAGTACCCACTCGATAAATTGCCCCTATTAGTTGTGTTCATTCAGCTAATATGAGCATTAATTTGAATTTCATGTCTGGAAACTGACAGAGCTTGTTCTTCTTGAGCAAGCCTATCGTGCGCTTGCTGGACTTGGAAAGTAGTAGACTTGTGTTTTCTGTTCTTCTCACTGACTGTAGTCTGGGCATTTCCTTTCTGCACCTCCAGAGCCTTCTGACACCTGCAAGCAAAACCAGTGTGAAGTGAATGTGATAAGTGGTGGAAAGACCCTCATCACCGGCTATTAAAATAACTGTGCTCTGGAGGTCCTTCAAGAGCAGCTGGGAAGGTGAACCAGGGCAAAGGCAGCTCTGTAATTTAGCTGTTTGCAATAAACTCCTTCTAAACATCATCCACCAGCATTGTCATTCTGGTCTTAAAGGTGAATAATCACACTCATACAGTTCCCCTAATGACTGCTGATTGTTACTTTTAAATTACAGTGAGCACAAGCTTTTGCAAAAGAAAGGACACAGGTAGAAACCTCTCCTAAATAAAAACAGCATTCTTTTTCCTCAGAGTGCCTAGGCAAGTATCTGCATGTCTTTTATGAATCCAGAGATGTTTGCAGTCTGTTGTGCTAGTCTTAGGGATCTGTTGGACCAAATGTGAAGCCCCCATGTCAGGTCTCACACTGGGAACCTCTTCCCCATCAGCAGGAGAGAGCATGAGTGTTGTGTGAACAGATTTCATCTTCTGTGCAGCAGATGTGCTGACACATGGGCTTCTACAGTCAATGGGGTAAATAATCTCCTGTTTAAGTAGTTCCTAAGTACCTATTTATGTAATTAACATATTTAAAAAGAAAAGTCGTGCATAGCTTTTTAGACAGTGAACCATGACAGCATCAGACTAAGTTCTGATACCTGAGACAGGTGAATTTTGCCTTTGTTTTCTCTCTCCTCTCGTTCCTTGGTTTGGTTAAAAGAATAAAAGTGAAATAAATCATTCTGTTGCCATTTCTTGTAATCAAGTAGAGATTTAATCTGTGCTTTCCAGAAGAAAACCACGATGCACTAATGAATGAGCTGGAGGGGAGCACGCGTGGCTGTGAGAGAGGCAAGAGCAAATACAGACTTAACGTGTTGTAACAGCGGTGGTACATTTCTCAGTCCCATCCTGCAGAGACCAGCCATTAAGGGGAGGTCTCAGACTGTTTGGATTGTGGATAAACCCACCTCGTATGTGTGGCTGAGAGAACTGAGATCAAGATGACATGACTGACAACTTTCTCAGCGTGCTGCAGAGGGGCTTTACTGCAACCTTAGGGTACGCGTTTGAACCAGGAGGGCAGAGGAAGGAGCAGGGCAAGTCTGACCCCAGCTGCAGATGATGCCTGTGCCGTGGATTTGGCTTGTAGAGCTTGTACAGGCTGAACGTACTGGGATTTGAGCGCTCCGTAAGGAATCTTGAAGTCAGTGATGTGTACTGCAGAACCTTTTGCTGTCTACTGTCAGGATTTATTATAATTGATTCGTAATTCTTCAGTGCCCTCTCATGCTGTATGACTGCTGTGAACGTTCGAGATGGCAAGACTTAAAGGTTGCAGACAGCTGCAGGGGCTTGTGTATTCTAAGGGGTTTGGTGTGTGGTAGCTGTGCAAAGACAAACTATGATTCTGTATGACACTATCTCCAGACCTAAGCATCTCTTGAGGCTGGCTGTCAGACAGGGCTCTGCTGTTCCCAGTGTCAAAGTTAAACTTCTATTTTTTTGGTATGTGTGTATTTATCAAAATCTGTCCAACTTGAGACCTATTCACTGTGATGGAAGAGTCTTCCTCTAAGCAACCCAGTTTCTCTTTCTTCTTCTTTTTATATCAGCTTTCTTATGTGTGTGGTTGTGGTGGGTTTCTTCTTTTTGTTTGGGTTTTTTTTTTAACATGGTGAGATTGTGCTTCTGCATAAAGCTTGAGGTATTTTAGAAGCTCCGAGTTGGCATTGGAGGTGGAAGTAGTGCCTACAGTCATGCTGTCTAGACTAGGAAGACTCCTTGCACCACCCAGACTACGTGTAACTGTTTAGCAATAGGAAAACAGAAATATTCATGTCAGTTCCTGGAGCCAATTTCAGGATTGTTTGTAGGCTGGCTTTGGCTTAGCTGAAGAACTTCAGTTGTCAGAGATGAAGAAGTAGTAATGCAAATTCTACACCCCTAGACAGTCATCATCCAGGCTGCTATTGTCTGTGTCCGACAGTGTTGCATGAAACTCTGTGATGCTCTGATTTAACTTCTGTAAGACAAGTTGGAGATGTTCTTTAGCACACTTCCCTGCATCTCAAAAGCTTTTCCCATCCTCAGAAAGGGAGCAATGTGCCCAGTGATGCAGGAAGAGACTTGCACGCTCCCTGTGCTCCAAGTACAGCAGAAGGTAAAGAACACTGAACTTGCACCTTGGTGCTTGGATGGTGGAAATCAAGTGAAAAGTTCTGTGGTTTTGTAATTCATGTAGACATTCCTGGGTGTTTTGGTGGCAGATCACCCCTGAAGGTCAAGTCTAATCTGATTTGCAAAGCTGCATTCCTGACAGTGTTTTCAGCAGCTTATATATCACTTGGTTGTCCTAGTCAGATAAGCTTTGTGGCTTGTAGTAAGGCTGTCTTAAGCAGCAGAAAGGATAGATGTCTCCTTATGCTGTGACCCAGCATTTTCATTTCAATTTGTGTTTCTGTGGTGCCATCCAAAAACCTAAACCAAGCAAAACAAAAAAAACCAAACTAAAAAATTGCAAACTTGCTTATTTGGAATCAAGCATTAGGGGCTTCTCATAAAAGAGAGACCTAAGGTTTTCCAGGAGTTGGGATTTGGGGAAAGTCAGAGTAAATATGAAACACGACCTTGAAAGTCTCAGATACTTGTCTGTGTTATCTACAGGCTGTGTCCTAGTTGTTCCTTCAAGAGCACAGATGAGAGAGGGACTCCTGTAGGTTTTCCTGAAATAAGTGACTCACTGTTCTCACCAAGAGCCACCCAGTGACCCCATGATTTGGGCAGTGTCAGCTGGTTAACCATCTACCCCATGGAGGTTTTTAGGCTATAAAAAAGTAAAACCTGCTGTTGAGAAGGATGAGTAAGCATTGTGTCACTGAGGCTTGTTCCTCAGCTCCCACGCATAAACAGGTCTTAGCCCAGGACCTGTGTGTTCCTATGTGACTTGATCTAGGGGTCCTGCTGCTGCAGGGGGATTGGACTAGATTAATTTTCAAGGTCCCTTCCAATCCCTAATGATTCTATGAATCTATGATAGCACACTGCTCAATAACAGCTTCAGTGTGAAGCCTTCCTGGAAATCTTTGATCCTTCTCGTTGAACATCATCATTTGATCCATTTGTTTGAACATCATCATCTTCTGAGGCATTACTGCTGCCTTAGAAGGGGTTTTTTTTGACAAATCTCATTCATTACATTGCTTTGGTTTTTCTAGCCTTGAATTTTTGATCTCACTTAAAAGCTTTCTTAGGTATTTGTGGCTTGTCCTGCTTTGGAGCTCAGCAACATTCTTTGTTCATTCTCACATGGCAGCCTTGGGAAGGGATGAAATGCAATTTACAGGGGAGATAACTAAGAAAAGAAGGTGTCAAAGGACAAGGTTTCTTCAAGTGAAATCTAAACAGCTTGCTGCCATCATAAGCAAAGATCTATTGTCACTTCTGCTCCGTTCCTATGGCAAGAAAGACCTTAAAAATGGTTCTTCACTGGTAACCCTTATCTGGGACACAGTCATCTCCCTGTCAGTGGGTAAAAGTTGGGTGAAGAGTTTTCAGGAAACTAGGCTAAGGGAAGGTTTCTGCAGGTACTTCAGAGTCCCAGTGATAATTGTTGTGCTTGCTTGCAGCCTAATGGACAGGTTTAAAGTGCATATCATGCAACAGAAAGGAGCAACCTATTTGATTGGGAAACTCTCCAGCTGAATATTGGCTTTAAAAGAACATAATATTTCAGTGTAGGGACCCGCTAGGAATGTGGCAGTTATTTTTCACTGTCCAGTAGCATTAATGTGTTTATGGTTTGTATGGCTGATGTAAGCTCCATGTGTTGACAACATCTCCAGTCCATAATTCATGACAAGAGCAGCCTGCAAATCTGGGCTTTTTAATTAGCCCTCCCATCCCCTTTGAACATCTTTCCACAGTTGAATGTTTCAGACCTGAAAGAGTGACCATAAAAGCCTGCGAGCTCACGGTAATGATTTTAGTGATGGTTCTGCTCTGAAGGGAAAAGAAGAGGCAGAAGCAGTACAGCATTGCAAGAAGTGAATTCCTGTGGCATCCCAAGCCACTGAAAAATACAGTCCTCTTCAAAACTCTTTTCTCTGTCAGAAATGGTAATTGAGTGGCAGATGCCCTGAAAAGCCACGTCTTCTGGTGTAGCTCTCTGTTCTTTGCCTTACTCTTGAGCATTAAACCAACAGGCTTCAAAGACCTTCCTAGATTCCAAATGAGGGGAAAAGTCATTTAACAAGGAGACAACTTTATTACACAAGAAGAGCTGAGATTTCACCTGCAAGGCTCTGTCATGATGCATTTTACACCACCGCCGTTTCCAGTGGCCAGCACAGAGTTACAGCAGTACAGGAAATCCTGTGTTTTCTGAAGAACCTTCATGTTTTATCCTTCTTTTAGCCTAAGTAAATAGAAGTAAGTGTTCATTAAGAAGGAGCATGTCCTCCTTGTTCCACCTGAAATTCTCCTTTCACACCATTGTACTCATATATTGCTGTCTCATAGTCTGTCTGGGCTTATCTTTGTAATATAAATGGGGGCATTTAGGTCTCCTCCCCTGTTTGCAGTTTCAGTAACAGAAATGTGGAGAATATGAAAGAGTTTTTCTCAGGTATCCCAGAAAAAGTCTGTGGAGCAGCCAGAAATGACCCCCTCTCTCTGTCGTTTGCCTGTGAATCTTTTCTCTCTCTCAGATGTGCCTTCCTTTCTGTTTCTGCCCTTGTCACTTCTCCTTTCTTGTATTGTCAGAAGGTAGGACAGAGATTTATATCCTTC
Source organism: Rhinopomastus cyanomelas (assembly GCA_013400115.1). Taxonomy (NCBI): domain Eukaryota; kingdom Metazoa; phylum Chordata; class Aves; order Bucerotiformes; family Rhinopomastidae; genus Rhinopomastus; species Rhinopomastus cyanomelas. The sequence continues at coordinate 483,338 of VXBP01000441.1, read as the reverse complement.
TGTGCAGAAAGTTCTCCTGGTGGTGTGATATCATCAGCCCCTGGACAGGATAGGGAACATACAGTGTAAAATGAGTTGCCTGAAGTCTCAGGTCACCATCTGCAAGGGCCAGATACAGGAGCTCACTAGCAAAGCAGCAGATTGCCTAGGAAGTTTCATAACGGTCGTGTCAGATTATGACCTCCTTTTGGACAGATGAAAATCATGGGACTGGAAAGGAATATGTGGCATTTTGGTGGCACATACAGCAGTTTTGTCTTGCACTGGTCCGTACTGTGTTCAGTGCTGGGCATCTCAATACAAGAAGGGCATTGAGGAGCTGGAAAAGGGTCCAAAGAAGGGCAACGAGGTTAGTGAAGGGTCTGGGGGACAAACCTAGTGAAAAGTAGCAGAGGAAGCTGGAGCTGTTTAATCTGGAGAAAAGGAAACATCATCACGTGTACAGCTACCTGAAAGGAGGTTGTAGAGAGGTAGGGCTTGGTCTCTTCTCACAAGTAACAAGTGACAGAACAAGAGGAAATAGCCTCAAGGTGCACCAGGGAAAGTTTAGGTTGGACATTAGGAAAAACTTCGTCATGGAAAGGGTCAACAGACCTCGGAACAGGCTGCCTGGAGTGGGGGTTGAATCACCATCCCTGGATGCGTTTAGAAGTCCTATAGATGTGGAGAGTTTAGTGTTGGCCTTGGGACAGTTGCGTTAAAGGTTGGACTTGATGATCTTAAAGGTCTCTCCAACCTAAAAGATTCTGTGATTCCTCAAAGTTGAAATCCAGGTAACATGTATTGCATGGGTACTGTCATGGTTTGAACCCCCCTAGCAGCTGCTCACTACCCTAAGAAATGGGATAAAGAATTGGAGAGGTGAAAACACCTCTCAAGCAATTGCCTACAAGTGAGTACTTCTCCATGTTCTTCTCACATATGTTGATACACACACGCGTAACACAGTGTGTTTGCTCCGGGAGCAGAGTCACCGTCTACGTGTACTTTCCCAGCGTGTGTGAGAAGAGTAAGCAAACTCGCAACTGAATAAGCAGCGAGAGCAGGGGGGTGGCTGTGGAAAGAAGAGATGAGATTGCAGTTGATTATGAGCCTGGCAGCAGATGTGCTACACAAATCCAGCCTGCTGCATCCAGGCTGTTTCCATGGCGATGGAGCGAGTAATTGTGGAGCTCCAGCGTGTTCCCCGCAAAGGGTCCCCACCAATGTTTCCGTGCTCCCTCCGGGCCCTGGGAAAAGAAAGCAGCAGGCACGGAGGGCAAGACCCAGGGTTGGGGATCTCTGATTTATTTATTCCAACCCCCCCCCCGGCCATCTGATGGTAGGATGCTGGGGGAACGACGTTTTTCCTTGGAAATATGGTCTCCCAAGATGCTAAATAAATGGGCAGGAGTTTCCCTGAAGCAGGAGCGGATTGCGATTGGCTGCCGCCGCCTGGCCGTGCCAATGGGAGCCCGACGGGCTCTCGGGTACCCGCGACATAAGCAAAGCTCCGCGACATAAGCAGAGCTGCACGCTGGGTCTGGCGGGGGCCAGAGAGCGGGCGAAGGTGTGCAGAGGGAAGGGAGGGGGGTGCTGCTCCTCTCACATGGCTTCACCGAGGAGGGATCTCGTTCGAGAGCTTCGCTGGAGACCATCTGCCGCTCGCGCGCGTTGTGCGTTCGACAAGAAGCAGCATTAAGTCATCCGCTCGCTGTCGTGTGGGAGATGAATTTGTCATCGGGAGCGATGGAGCTACGGGATCTCTGTAAGTAAATCCCTGTACTTCACCCTGCTCGTTCAGCCAGGGCACAGCTGAATAAATGGTGTTTGAGGATCAGCAAAAGCAACTTGTTTCCCGGGTTTGTTTTGTGTGTTTTCGGGCATTAGAAAAACTGGCTGACTGTTTGCATTGCTTGGCTGGTGGGTCAGGATGACAGAATCATTGAGGTTTTAGCTGAATTAAGGTTAGTCTGTGGCAGCGTGCTGCCTTCTGAGGCATCTCCACACATCTGTGCGTGCAAAGGAGAGCAAACCACATGGAGCAGAAAAGTCCACGGTGCCGATGTGTAGTCAGCAGCGCCTGTGGTGTAGTCGTAATACCAGAAGATCTTTAGGCACGTCATTACGGTGCTTTGACAAACACTATTTCAGACCCCAAGCCAGGAAAACACGAGTTGTTCAGCGCTGCCTTCAGCACGGGGAATCGTTGCTTTTCCTGCTCTTTATGGTCCTTTTTAAAACAGATTATTTCTTCTTTGTAGGCTTTTTACAAAGACCCCACCACCCCACCCCCCTTTTCATTGAGAAGCTTTTCTGAAACAGGTGAGTCTGTGAGAAGTGTGGAGAGTTTCCTTTTTCACCATTGCGGGGCAGGAGTTAGAAGTTGATTCCTTTGCCTGCCGGGACTCAGCTTTTGAGTCTGGAAACCAGAAACAGAATATTTTGAGGGGGAAGGGGGGGTGTGTGTGGAAATCTGTCCCTCTGTAACCCTCTGCGGTTCCTTGTGTTACAGCAGCCGTGAATTCTGCTCGGTATTGTTCATGTTTTATCAGGTATTTGCTGTCAGACTGGGAGCTTTGCTGCACGAAGCTCATGGATGATTCTCCACTTAACCCTCTCAGAGCCTGTAGCTGTTTGTCTGGTTTGTGAAAATACATTGGAGAAAGGACAGAAATAGGAACAAAACAGATCTGGACGAAGCATTCCCGTATGTTCACTCTGTACCTGAGCTAACAGGAATTTTGCAGCAACCAAACTGCGTGCAGACGTCATGTATGAACCTGGCTGCTCTGTAGGGGATCCATTTTTGGTGTCTTGTGTTCATCTTTAGAACTAAATGCCCAACTTCCTTTCCCCAGTGTTGGGAGCTGCTGGGCAGTCATGGTGCTGGCTGGGAATCTCAGGCTGAGGGGGCTGATCTTTATTTTTTATTCATTTTTTAGCTCTGGCTTGACTGTTGAGCTTTGCTTTTGAGGTACTGCCTGGCAAGTTGTGGCAGGAAGGTGTGTCCATGAAGCTTATCCCTTGGGTTAAAGGAATCAGGGTTGCCTCAGAGTTGAGGCTGAAGAGATTTGTCAGTGTTTTCAAGAACTGTTGGATCAAAATAAAGGAGAAGAGCACAGAGTACAGAATACAGTGCATCCATACAGTGAGTTTCTGCTGGTGAAGGTTAGGTTAAGCTCCTCTGTGTATTTCTGAGTGTTTAACCTGATGGCTCACAAACGCAGGAGGAGCCCTCATTAAGCCTGAATGATTGCCTTTTCCAGAGAGGGAGATGTAAGTCACTTTTCCCTGTGCTTCCCAGGGTTGTTTGGGTCGCCTTTTATTGAGATGATTGCCCCAGGCATCCTGTGGCATTGGGCTTAGAAACACCATCATTTTCCTAATCTACGCTGAAAAGAGGGAACTGTTAGCTCTCATTGTGATACTTATTTTCTTTGAGCAGTGATGCAAGTGCCAAGAAGGGAATTTTTGACGTGAAGCAGGATATTTAGCTGCCATGTCACCTTCCCCAGAGACTTGGATCATTCATTTGTATTTACTTAGCACTGATGCGGCTGAAAATCCCATCGCGTTCAGCAGCCTAGGCAGGGAGATGTGCCTACTCCCCAGCTTGGAGGTGGATGCTTTGGTCTAGGCTGAGATGTTCCATACAACGGGGAGTGAGAGCTTGACCACATATCTGGGCATGGCTTGTTCTTGGCTTCATGCTGGTGTTTTTGACCACCTTGAGCCACATGAAAACAAACTCCATTACACCTTCAGGGGTTTTTAATTCTGTACCCCCTACCTTCTGCTTTATTTTGTGATTGCTGACATGTTGTCTTTAAAGGTCATTGCAACTCCTAGAATGGTGTTTTAGTTCTTGTTAGCACTCCAGGGATACAGCTCAAACAACATAAACCTCTGAAGTTTAGTCACTAGCATTAGGCAAATACTGTGTGACTGACGGAGCTCCTGCGTCTCCCATAACCCTGTTTGAAGGGATTTGTTTGCTATCCCTGTGCATTAGCAGATAAAATGGGGATCAGGGAGGGACAGAGACAGCCTGTCAGTGCTCAGCTTTGGGTAGTGCAGTGGATCAGTCTGTCTGAGGGTTTCAAACTCCTTGTGTCGCAACCAAAGCCATCCTTGCATTTAGGTTTTCTGACCTGATGGTGCAGAGAACAGTTGCTTGTCTTTAGTGCTTGGGGATGATCTGTGTGGGAGAGGCATTTCAGATTGCCAGGCTATAAGAGTTCCAGCAACAGAGGAGTGAGTAGGCTTCAGTGATAGCATGTTGGCAGCGCCCGGGAGGATGCAGTAGCTGAAAAATGCTATCTTGGGGTGGCTTTAATTGGTTGCATTGTAAAATGTTTTGTTTGATGGGCTCATGTGTCTTCTAAAAAGCTTGGTGCCAGACCAGATTGGCATAGCTCCATGGACTTACGCAGAAAGCCACCAGACATTGATCTTCAGTCTTACGATGGTGTTCCTCATCATCGAGCAGGATTTTGACAAAGGCAGCAGGTTGGTTTCCCTCTCTGTTTGCCTGAGTGACTTACGGGGAGTGCGTGTTCCACAGGTTTTGACTTGTTTCCATGGGCTTTAAATTTAATGAGTTACCCTTTGTCTGCTCACAGAGACTCATTCCCATGTGTCACTCTTTAGGAGCAAAGCAGAAGTCCAGACTTGAGGGCTTTTGTGTATCCAGAGATGCTAAATTTGAATATTTCATCCTTGCCCTCCTTCAGTTGCAGTAAAAAAATTGTGGTCAGTCATGTTCTATGTAAAAAGATGCTGGAGCCACCAGTCTCTTGTTTTGTGGCTCCAAAAGAGCCACAATAATGAGATACAACTCTCAGTTGTATCTCATTATTCAACCTCTACAAACTAAATACTCTTCTTCGGTAGGTACAACTTTTATAAACTAAATCCTTCTCTTTAGGTAGGTAGCTCCATGTGTTTACATCCAAATGAATTATGGACAGTTATGGTTCCACATGAGTTGTGTGACTCAAAATAAGAACAGTTTCTTATTGTAGTATCTGGAAAAATGGGAAAAACCCCGTTTTAATGAAAGGTTACTCCGTGCCAGGGCTTGGCTCACACAGAGCATCACGCCATGCTACAGAAAGCTCTTGCTGCTTGTTTGGTGCGTGCACGCGTGCGTCTCAGATGGCAAGTGCACACAACAGAGCAACGCTGAGCCCAGAACAAAACTGGAACAACCATAAAACAAAGGCAGGGGAAGCATGAAAAGCCCGTAGATCTGCTTGACATCCATTTTTGTTCAACATTGTGCAGTGCTGATCTGAAAACTCCCGTGCGTCACCAAAGAAAAGTTTTCAGAACAATGGGAACTGTCAGTCGCAGCAGATTTTATAGACCTGTCATTGTTCTTCCATTATCTTGGAGCACAGAGTGGCACAGAGGGATTTTTGGCAGCCGTTTGGGAGTGGCCCCGTAAAAAACAGTCGGCTATCGCTACCTCGCGTGTGTTATCGTTTGCAGTTGGAGGCCCCCAGAAGCACATTACCCCTGTCTGAGGGTACTGTCTTTATTGTGCTCTTTTATTCTTGTCTCTTAAAAGAACCACCCACCCCACAGCCACAACTCACTGCTTTCTTTTTAAACTCCCTTTCTCTTGAGATGGTAATGCTGGGACTTCTCTTGGAGCATCTAGGTCCTCCCCTGCTCTAGTGAAGACAAATTCTTCCTGCTCTACCCTGTGTTCTTTCACTCTGGATGTTTGGTCCCTCAGTTAAGAAAAACAAGCACTCACACTCCCCATCGTTAGGAGCTACAGTCCCTCCTGAGGAGAAGAATCACTAACTATTCAGGGTTGGAAAAAACCTCTGCAAATCATCTACTCCAACCCCTACTGAAGCAAGTTGACCTAAAGCAAGTAGCAAAGATTGGCTTTGTGTCACAGAGACTTGGTTTTGAGTTCTTTATTGAGCATCAGAAGCCAAGTAACTGGACAATGCTTGATCTTCCATACATATTCTTCCCAGTGTAGCGTAATCTGAGTGATGCTACACGCAGCCCCCAAATGATGCTGCACACCTCACCCAAATAATTTTGCATGGAGATGCAGTACAGTTAGGAATTGTGACATCCTCTCTCAGAGTGAAAATACAAGTTGATTTACACATCCTAGTTATGGGTAACGTGCAGAACCTGTTTGTATTACCCTAGACCTGCAGTCTTTTGGAATGTCTGCGTGACACAGATCCTTTTTTGTGGACTTCACACACATTCTGGCAGGTTTCACTACTTAAGAATTGAGTGGTTTCAAGAGAGCACATGAAAATCAGACTTTGGAGGACACACATGACCTTCACCTAAACCAGAACTTTGCGTAGTTTCAAAATCCTACGTAATGCACAAAATCTATCTTGTAATGGCTTGAGAAGGGAGATCTTTGTATTAATGCAAACATGCTGTCACATTAATACATCAAATAATACACTCTTATCACGAATTGTTGGACTGCTTTTATCAGGGCTTTTGATGTGGCAACGAAAGCTGTAGCTGCAAACCCAACTCCCTTAGTCTTCCTTCCTCTTTGAACGTCACTTTTCTCAAGACTTGGAACATCATGATACAGAGAGCAGCTTTTACAACTAGGAATGTCAAGATTCACATCCAAAGGCATATTAGAAGCCACACAAAGGGATTTTCTTTTAAACGAGGTTTCCAAATATATGTAACCTTCTGGCTTGACCTCTGGATCCACTCCCAGTCTGCATTTCAAGAAAAAAAGAATCGACCCACATGTGATTATCTCCAGGAAGATCAAAGCTGTCGCCGTATTCTGACACCTGTGAGAATGAAATCGATGCTAAAAAAATAAAAACCAAGTGAAAAACCAACAGTCAGGGAAACGGTGAAAAGATTTGAATGAGTTCACGTTTATAAAAGACACGCACCCACGGATCTTGGAGATGAAGGGAAGACTTTCAGGATTAGCTGCAGCTCCTCTGTTCAGAAGCAGCAGAATGTTGCTTTATTTGATAGCTTCACCAAGGTAATTAAACAGACTCAGAAGCGTAAACAAAAATAGGTTCTCTGCATCCCTACAAATTTAGCTCTGCAAGTGCTTCACCGTGAAAGTTAATAAGGTTCTAACTTTAGACCGGGTTTTCTGCCTGGTGCCTCACAGAAGCTGCTGCAAGGGGTAGTGTTGACTTGTGTTGCCTTGGAGCCCCTGGGCAAAGTGTGGTGTCTTCCCCAGTTTCCACCCTTCTCTGGCACAGATTTGTCCCAGCTCCAGGGAACACCTCCTGAAGGACTGCCGTGACCAGCACAGCGGTCGAGGCTTCTATTTTGCTGCTTTGGCCCCTTGCCTCTGCACCGTGAGCCACAGCAGAGCCCTTGACTTTCAGAACGTGCTTGAGCTGCTACCCTGAACTCCCTCCAAGGGAGCAGCACGTCCCAGTCTTTGTCACCACCACAAGGTGACACCTCTGCATCTCATAATTAGCATGTTTAGCTCTGGGTTTGGTACAGTTAGGTTAATGGTTGGACTTGATGATGTTAAAAATCTTTTCCAGCCTAAACAACTCTTTGATCCTGTGTTGTGGCTGGAAGAACCTTCTTCAGCAAGGAAACAATTCATGGTCCCTGTGTTCAACACAAGGGGTTCAACCCTCTGGTACAGGAAAGGACCATAGATCATAGAGCCATTAAGGTTCGAAGACACCTCCAAACCATCGACCCAACCCCACCATGCCCACTCAACCATGTTTCCAAGTGTCACATTGCCGAGAGAAGGGGCTGCACAACAGATCAATACGATCTAGCAGTCGTTTATTAACTAAATCCAAGCTCTTTTATACAGTTCTTAATGAGGTTCATACATATTGCAAAAGCCAAGCTCAAGATTGGTTAGGTTACACAACTCAGTTCCTTCCCGCACCTGATCGGACAGCCCCTCCAGCTTTCCCAAACACGGCCCCATCCTCTGATTCCCACAGTCTGGTTAACATTCCTCTATAATTGGTTTGCTCTCTTATCACCCTTGCTGAGGCCTTGTATCATCCTTGCTAAGGCCTCCAAGGCCATTCTCAGAGGCACCTGGCAGCTATTCTTGGCTCAGTGCTGGGTTGTCCAGAGCGCTGCTCAGCGCTAGCTCTGTTAGCAGTTCCCCTACATCACATCTATGCAATTTTTTAACTTCTTGAGGGACAGTGACTCCACCACCTCCCTGAGCAGCCTGTTCTAATCCCTGACCACTCTTTCAGTGAAGAGATCTTTCTCAATGTCCAGCCAATATTCTTTGTGACTCTCTGTGCCTTTTCAAGGGACCTTGCCGTTGTCACTGCTAGAAGGCTCTAGCCCAGTGAATTTCAAGACTTTGAATTTTTGTTTTGTGTTTAAGGTCTAAGAATGAATCTCTTTTTTTTAGTCAGAGATATATATCAGATTTGTAACGTGAAAAAAGACACAGCCCTGTGTGACCTGCTGTCGGGGATCCCGCTCTGGCAGGGGGTTGGACTAGATCATCTGTTGAGGTCACTTCCAACCACGAACGTTCTGTGATTCTGTGTATGTGAAAGCCCTGCAGCAATTATATTATTTTTAACTTAGACACTGGAGCTCAGCTGCTGCTTGTTCCCAAGTTTGCCTTAGCTGAGCTTTAAAGGCTTTATTGCATCAAAATCCCTGAGGCTGCTGCAGTCTTCAATTGTGGGCTTCCAAAAGATAATTGGTGTTTAGTTCTTGGAACTGAGAAGAAATGTGCACATTTAATCACTGTCTCCTGTGTGGGTACTTATCTGGGCTAGAATCCAGATCCCTTCAAGATCATGACCTTGATTTGGTGTCCTCTACATCCTCGAGCTGCACAAGGGTAAGTTTAAGTTGGACACTAGGAAAAACTTCATCATCAAAAGGGCCATCAGGCCTTGGAACAGGCTGCCCAGGGAGGGGGTTGAATCGCCATCCCTGAATGTGTTTAAAAGTCATGTAGACCTGGAGCTTCGGGACAGGGTTTAATGGTGGCAACTAGGAAAGTGGTTGCAACTAGGAAAGCCAGGGCCTCCTTGGAATTAAACCTTGTGAAAAAGGTCAAGGGCAACAGAAAGGGCTTCTTCAAATACATGCAGGTAAAACTAGAGGCAGTGTAGACCCCCTGCACCCAGGTGGGTGCCCTGAAGACAGAGGATACAGAGAAAGCAGAGATACTGAACACCTTCTTTGCCTCTGTCTGTAGGTCTGGGGCTGTCCTGATATCAAGCCCCAGACCACTGCAGTCTCCCACAGCATCCTCGCAGCCAAACTGAGGCAGTGTGGACTAGATGATCAAGTACTGAAGTGGATTGTGAACTGGCTGCAGGATAGGACAAGGGGCAGTGGCTGTAAACTGGAACGTAGGAGGTTCCATATAAATGAGAGAAGGAACTTCTTCCCAGTGAGGGTGACGGAGCACTGGAACAGGCTGCCCAGGAGGTTTGTGGAGTCTTCTTCTGTGGAGATGTTTAAAACCCACCAGGACATGTTCCTGTGCGACTTGGTCTAGGTGATCCTGCTGTGACAGGGTGATTGGACTAGGTGATCTTTCAAGGTCTCTTCCAATCCTTAATGTTCTGTGATTCTGTGGCCTTGGGACAGCTGGTTGGACTTGAATATTTTAAAGGTCCTTTCCAACCTGAATGATTCCATAATTTCCGTGATTGGTGCTGTCAAACCATGTAACCTAATGAAGCCACTGGACACTTGTGATGTCCACAGCCTATTTGGAGCATCTCTGTGTGTCCAGGATCACAGAGTCCTCATGCAAGGTGATTGCAGGAGGCCATAAGGGGGTTTTGGTGCAGAGCACAATGGCTCTGTTTTGCCATTCTAGTTGCCTCAGATGTATTGTTTTCTTATATGAACATTGTGCCTGGGGTGCAAGCTCGGGAGCTGTTAATCTGACACCCTGTCAAGTGAAAACAAGGGATAGAACTCCCATCAGCTTCAGGCTGAATCAAGGGCTTGTCAAGGGGTCAAATTGTGCCATTAAGTCAGTAAGAAGTTACCTACTTCTCGAGAAAATGAAACATGTCCAAGAGCTCTGTGTGAGTCAGTCACAAATCAAGCAGCGATTTTGACTACTGATGTATAAAAAAAAGTTTGTTCCATCAAGGATAACAGCTTGTTACTTGCTTTGCTCTCAGGATGCAGGGAGAAGGGAAGAAACTACTTGGAGCCAAGTTGCCTGCTACGGTCCAGCAGCGCCGTCAATCAAGCTGCTTCATCGTTCCAAGCCATCCTGTAGCAGCACTGATTTATCTCATGGCCATGCAATTGTCCCCTGGTGATAATTCCAGTTTTGTCAGGAGATGGCAGAGATTTTGCTGAAAACCTGTGAGCTCCTCTTACCTGCAGCGAACAGCAGGAGAGCAGAGTATGACCTCCTCCTTTTCAGTGATGCCTATAAATAGCCCATGCTAACCCAAACAGCCCTAAAAAGAGAGGGAATCTTTTCTTTAAAAAAAAGGCTCAGCTATTTTTGGAACCCTATTGACTCAGCAGAAGTAGACGCGTGTGGTTTAGATCATGACAGGTTGATAATCAAGCCCTGCTGTGATTGCTTTGCTCTTTCATTCTGGCTCTAACATTTTACCTTTATTTTAACTCAGCAGTGGGCTAGCACAGGTCTTGATAAAACAGCCAGAAAAGAAGCTGCTACAATATCATATAAATTAAATAATAGCATGTCTTGGTTGCCTTTTTTAAGTTTAGTTTTCTGTTCCTTCAGTTTTTTCCGTGTATGTTGAGAGTGAGAGGAGATAATTAATCAAAGCACATTTAGTTTCTATTTAGGAACAGGGTGTTTAATAATAAATGCCACAGTTCTGCTGTTGGGCCAAGCAGAACCTGTCATGAGAGCCACTGTATGGATTTAAATGGGGTCATTCCAACGTGCAGGTGCTCTCCAAACACGATCTGAGTGTCTTTGAAAAGTAGATGAGGTTTCCTAGGGAAGCTGAGTCTTGAGGACGGGAGGAGTTTTTAATGTGATGCACAGGTTCCAATTAGAAATGACCAGAAAATCCAGGTTTTTGTAACAGGAGGGGATAACCAGGATGATGTGAGAAGAAAAACTGTTTGCTCTTGGTGGTTAGTTGTTGTTATAAAATAATGTGCTTTGCTCTGCTCCTAGAAGACTTCTTACTAATGCAGGACACATCGTGGGGAAGTGATTTCTGCAGACAGTGCAGATCTCTGTATTGCCAGGGTATTTTTAATTTTTTCCTGTGATTCTAGGCAGATTTAAGAGGCATCTTAAGAAAAAAACCCGTAGCTAAATTAATACATGTACCATGCTAGCAAATGTGGAAGTGAAGCCAGGCTGTACAGCAGCCTAAAGATGTTCCCTCCCATTCAAGTTATTTTCCTGCTGGTATCAGTCCTGAGGAGGAGCTGAGTTCTGAAAATATTTCACTTGTTGAAAGGTATGAAGTTGGAAAATGCAGAAAAAGAGCAGTTTTCTGTCACTTTATGCTCATTTTCAGGTTTGCTAGAGAGGAAGATTAAACTGTGTGTGTTTGACAACAGCATTTGATAAATCGAGTGAGATTGTGTCTTAATCCTCTGGTAATTCAGGGTCTTTAACCACTGATTTCTGAACATGATAATCCAGACCCCCTGCAGTCAGTTGTGTTGGTCTCATCAAGAGCCACACCAGACTTTTTTTGGTCTTTAGACAGAAAGTGTCTTAACCCAGCAGCCAGTTAAGTGGTGTTGGATTTACTTTAAATGAGTTTAGCCGACCTGGTAGTTGGTTTCAGTGTAATGCTGAGATGTCAGTCTTTTCTTTGGGTCTTCTGAGGATGACCTTACTGCAGTAACGATGAAATTCATCCCTGTTTAGAAATCCCATCTCTGATGGAACTTAGGTGAGCACCATGAAAAAGAGATGCACTGCACCACTCTCCACTTTGCTCACTGACCTGGCGATCCTAAGTCCTTTGCTTTAGTCAAGATTTGCCCTGCCAGAGGGTAAATAAAAGAAAACACCTCCTGTTAACTATCAAAGGTTTCACTGAGCTGGCTTCAACACCTCCACTGCAGATACCCCACCCCACATGTTCTAGATTGCTGTTGGGAAGAACAGGGAGACAGTCCTAAGGCATGTTGCTGTGCAACCCCTCTGCCCCCAAAGGCTCTTCATGAACCCTCAGAATTAGGTGGAGCTCTTTTTAAACACTAGATCCTATTGCCCTATTTTCCCTTAGGGTTTATTTTAGACATTTGTTCCTAAGATAAAGGAATTTGGAAGCAAAAGCAGCAGGATAATGCTGTAAAACCAGCAGTCATGTTTTCAGCAATGTAAGTATCATGAATTCGGCATTTGTAGGGCACAGTTTAGTGGTCACCTGGCAGTGCTGGGTTAATGGTGGTCTGGTGGGCTCAGTTGGTGGAGCACGGGACTCTGAATTCCTGGGGTCATGGGTTTGAGCCCCATGTAGGACAGCACATCTTCAGACAGTACCGTAGCCTTACCCTGCTCTAGCAGAGGGGGTTGGACTTAGATGATCTTTGAGGTTCCCACCATTCTGTGGTGACCTTAAAGATCTTTTCTGACCAAAATGAATCGGTGATGTAAACCCATTTTATTAGCCAAGGACGCTTTGTGGTTAAAGCACTGTGGTTCTAAAGGAGATGTGGGATTTGACTAAAGGTTTTGTAGAAAAGCAAGAAAAAACAGTGCTTGTGCTAAATTATTCCTGTCATTGGTAACTGTGGCTCGCTGAGTCCAAATGAGGCTTATCCTTCTGCAGAACTCAGAGTGTATCGATGTTGAGTCCAAATGTGGCTCTGAAAGAGCTGACTTGTGAATCAATGTGTTTCATAGTGTGTCTGAAAATACACGGCAGGCCACAGCTGGGCACCGTTAAGGTTTAGACTGGACTAGTGATGCCAAGTGATACTGGGCCAGGTAACACAAGGCTCTGAGTTGCCTCACTGTGACGTGATTGAGGTAGTCCTGCACTGCGGCCAAGAGCCCGTGCACCGCTCCTGTGCGTGAGGTTCTTGTAGACATGGAGCTTAGGGACGTGGTTTAGCAGTGGGCTTGATAGAGTTGGGTTAATGGTTGGACTCAACTGTCTTTTCCAGCCTAGACAGTTTTGTGTATCCTTTTTCAGAACAAGATGTAGTCTTGTTGTGTCATGGGAAGGCAAGTAGGTTAGCTTCTTAGGAAAGAAGGAATGAGGACAACCCTCCAAAAAGGAAGAGAGAGGGAAGAAGAGCAAGAGAAGAGGCCATATTAATTGTTTGGGGCATGGTAGGTGTTTCTTATAGAGGTATTTTTCCACCCTGTGGAATTGGAAGCGGTGGAATTGGAAGAAGTTGAATAATTTTTGAATCATTTACATTTTCCAGTGCTTCCAGTTACACTGTGATGCTTTAGTTCAACAAAATGAAGACAATGCAGCCTCTTTGCTGTGTTAGTCAAATAAAAATCATCTTCAAGGAGGAAAAAAATTGGATATGTAAGAATAGGCTCCCCAAAAAAATGACTCTTAGTATTTAAAAATGCTGAGTCTTAAGGTGTTTCTGCTGCTAATGCTTTGCCTCTCCACCCCCTGTATTCTTTTTCTAGCTTAATGGTGGCAGCTGATACAATAATGGGCTCCTGCACAGTTTTACACCTGAGGTACACAGTCGCATTTAGAACCTGACAACCTTCTCTTTCTGGAGTGGGAACACTGCTTGCAGCCCACAACTGAAGCAATTAGCTACAGAACAGGGAACAGCTTCATAAAAAACCCAAAGCCCAAACTCTGTTCTCTGGCTTACAGATACAATTTAAGAATTTGTTAAAAGGAAGGAAAGGAAAAGGAAAAAAATCAAGTAGACAGGTGAACAAGCCTCAGAGTACTTAACCAGATCTTTCAGGTTTTGTGAATATGAATTAATATTTAAATCAAAACTCATTTGAGACTATGTAAGAAAGGAAGGGGCTCTGACAGAATAGAACTGGTGATGCTACTGTATCTAACACCTGCTCCAAAAACAGCAGCCAAAAGGAGGATTTTGAATTGAACTCTGTGAACGTGTTTTAGTACAGCTCTCATTAATGGGTTGTTCAGTTCATCTCCCAGTTTCTCTTGACCCTTTTCTGAGGGTTAAATTAATCCCTTGTGCAGCTCAGCTGAGGATAATGAAGTTGCCCCTGGGGTACAAGTGTAGCCCTTGGGTTTGACCTACAGAAGCCTGAGCCTCTGTTCTTCACTATGTTTTCCAGCAGTTTTGTTTATGTTGGATTAATTAAAGCACCCTCTCCATTCCCCAGGCTTTTATACGCTCTCCTGCGCAGAGTAAGGGAGGTTCTGGGCTCTCTCAGCTTGGCTCTGCCTGTGCAGAGACACAGTGTGGAAAATGCTGCTAATGAGGGAAACTGAACGACCCTGATCATGCTTGTGAGCAGAAAGGCTGTTCTCATGTGGGCAACATTTATGGTGTGAGGGGTGGTTCGGATTCTTACGGTGTGTTGCCTTTGGCCAGTAAGGCAGAGCCTTGTTTGCTGGAGGAGGTCCTGTGGAATTTGATCTAGGACAGACAAACTGAAGTGCCTGTTCCAGTTCCTGTGTATCAGGTGTAAAAAGGTTTCAAAACAGATATTTAAACACATCACTATCACTATATTTAAATATTCACTGTCCATGAATAGTACTGTGCTGGGTCATAGAATCATAGAATCATTACGGATTGGAAGATCATCTAGTCCAATCCGCCTGCAACAGCAGGACCACCTAAACCAAGTCACACAGGAACAGGAACCAGTCAGGTCTTGAATATCTCCGGTGAGGGAGACTCCACAACCCCCCTGGGCAGCCTGTTCCAGTGCTCCATCACCCTCACCGTGAAGAAGTTCCTTCTCAGGTTGATGTGGAACCTCTTATGTTCCAGCTTACAACCATTGCCCCTCGTCCTATCACTACATGACACCGAGAACAGCCCAGTGCCATCGTCCTGACACCCACCCTTCACATATTTATAGACATTAATGAGGTCACCCCTCAGTCTCCTCCAAGCTAAAGAGACCCAGCTCCCTCAGCCTCTCCTCATAAGGGAGGTGTTCCACCTCTTTTATCATCTTCGTTGCCCTACGCTGAACTCTCTCCAGAAGCTCCACATCCCTCTTGAACTGAGGAGCCCAGAACTGGACACAATACTGCAGGGTCCAAAACCTGGCTCCTTCCAGTGAGAGAGACAGGCTGGAATATGGTCCAACATTGCCCGATTGTGTTGGTAATTTTGATCAGAGAAAGCTTCCTCTTTCTTGTCTTCCATTGACACTATTTTTTGCCTCCCTTATCCTTTATTAACCAATTGCCAATGTGCAGGTACCATGTAGTGTTGGCCACTGTGGCCACCAAAGTGCTAGCAAAGACCAGTGTTTTGCTCTGATTCATCTAAAGTGGAATAATGCTGTGAGAGGGAAATGATGAGTTCAGGACAAGAAAGCATTTGGCTCCTTCACCTCAGTGCCATGGCAGCTCGGTGGGGCTAGTCAAATCCACCCTTCCTCTCCTTTTATTTTCCTTCTTTAATGCTCTAAATTGTCTGTGAGTTGGTGTTTAAGCTGGACTTACAGTAGCCTATGTGTATTAGTCTATTCCTCCACAAATCAGGAGGCATGGTACATGTGTCTTAGCATAAGCATTTAATTTCTATGTTCAGTACCAGGAGAAACAGGTTTCTTTGTTGTGGACGGCAGTGGGTGGCTTCTGACAACTTGGAACCCTCTGGAGATGTTGACAACATCATTGTTCTGAAATGTGAGTAGGGGTGTGTTTCCCTTATAGCCAAAAGCAACCTGTGAACACCAAAAGGGAAGTTCCAGGAGGTGCTTAACCATCCCAGGGATGTTTCTGATGGCTGGGTCCAGCTGGTCCTTTGCTGCTGTAAATGTTTGATTTCTTGACTAGCATCCGTCCAGAGGGTATTTTGAGACAGAGAAAAGAGCGGTGGACCATGAGAGACTTCTTTCAAGGTCTGTAGTTGTGTTGGATCTGTTTTGCACTGATTCTGGAGAATGCTGATTAGTACAAATCATCTTGTATTGCGACACTTGACCAAGGCCTATAATCATGCTGCTACTTCAGCTGTGTCTGATTGAGAAGCCCCCAGATTAAGCAAAGTGCTTATGGTGAAGAGTGTCCTCGTTGCCAGCTGGGAGGTTGAAACCAGCTGCATTCCAAAATTTGAAGGAAAGAAGGAGTCTGTGAACTGGTTTATAAAATGGTCTCTTCCTCATTACCTTAATCACATAAATATGCTGAAGGCTGCAATCAGCTTTTTTCCTTTTTCTTTTTTTTTTCCTTTTAAATCAGGCAAAATAAAGGAAGAGACTAATGAAGTGAAAAGGATCACTTGGGTCATCCAGGTCCCATCTCTGGAACTCAGTAATAGATGTTAGAGCAGAGGAGACCATTAAACTTGTGTTGCACGCTTCAGAACACAACGTTTCCAGATGCCCTTTGACCATGTAGATCTACATGGAGAACTAGGTGACCTGTGTAATGTGCCACAGCACAGATCGGGGGGGCTGCTTGTGTCAGGGTCTGACTTCTTCAGTAGTCTCAGTTCTGAAAATTACACTTTGTAGATGAAGTTCCTAAATAACACAGAGAGCAGCAAAAGTCCCCAACACTTTCAGTTGCCCTGGAGTGGCATTGGTTTGAACCTTGAGCGTGTGAGCAAAGCCCGCTGATGAGCACCTGGGAGATGCTAATACTACTGGTAGCATTAGCTACAAGACTCCTGTCTGCTCCCTTAGGTGTAGTAGTTGTCAGTCTTCAGGGCTGGGAGTAATGTAAAAGGAGTCTCAATGCATGGAAGGATGAAATGATGTTTCCAGAGTCCTACAGAGGCACGTGTGGAAGTCAGCAATTAGAGCTGTGCAACCTAAACGTTATCAGAGTGTATAAGTTAGAGGGATGATGTTCTTTAGTTAGTTTTTTTGAGTTTTAAGTCACTAAAGTGTAAGAATAGAAATACTTGGTTGGAAAAGACCTTCAAAATCGAGTCCAACCATTAACCTAACTGTACCAAGCCCTCTGCTCGACCTTGTCCCTCAGCTCCAGTGGTAGCTAGACCAGATCTGGAAAAGCACTGATATTTAAAATGTAAAACTTGGTCAATAATGAAAAGGAATGAAAACTAACAAGTTCTAGTTATGGACTGAAAAGAGTGCAGAGGAACTTTTAACAAAAAACCCATGTAGATGTGGCACTTCAGGACATTGTTTAGTGGGCATGGTGGTGTTGGGTTGATGGTTAGACTTGATGATCTTAGATGCCTTTTCAAACCTTAATGGTGTTGTGGAGTCTCCATTTTTGGAGACATTAAAAACCTGCTTTGGTATGTTCCTGTGCAACTTGGTCTAGGTGATCCTGCTGTGGCAGGGGGATTGGACTAGATGATCTTCCGAGGTCCCTTCCAATCCCTAATGTTCTGTGATTCTATTCTATGATTCTGTGTCACATAACATGTTCCAGGTGTATGTGCTGAGGAAAAGAAAAACTAATGTTGTGGCTGTAGTGCAGGTAGGACAAGAGCCTTTACCATCAGTAGTTATATCTTGAGAGATCCTGAGCTTTATCAGCTCTCAACATTTTAATTGTCATTTGTAAAGAATCAAGATGGACTCTTGAGTGTAGGAGTCAAGACCAGAAAAGTCAACCCCAAAACCAAAATTTAAAAAAAATTAAAGAAAATGCCCAAGAGACTTCTAGTTCTGGAGTTGAAAGTGTCTGTGTTAAAAATGTTATTTGTCATAATTGGGAATTTCTGCCTTGCATGTGACATCCCTGCTTTGCACATCAGATGAAAGTCACATCTGTGGCTCCATTTGTCTAACAAGCCATTTTCCTGCAGGCTTGCTAATACTTACCCAGGGGGAGTGTGCAGACCTTACCTAAGAGGAGGAATTACTTTGTTGTGGCATTGACATGCTCTTTAAACAATACTCAGAAGCCATCTGAAGCTACATTATGTAAAGAAGATCCTTTTTTTGGATCTTGATGGAGAAAACAAGAGTGGTAAATTTCCCTGATCCATTTTTGTGTTTCTTAGGAAGCTGCTTAAGCCATAGGGCTTGGTAATTAATACTAAAACAAACAAAAGCAAATAATAGAGTCTGGAAAAATATTTGGTTGGATGGGACCTCTAAAGGTCATGTAGTCCAGCCCCCCTACAACAAGCAGGGCCATCTCTAACCAGACCAGATTGCCCAGAGCCCCATCCAGCCTGACCTGGAATGTCTCCAGGGATGGGGCCTCCTCCACCATCTCTCTGGGCAACCTGTTCCAGTGATCCACCATCCTCAGATTAAAGAACTTTTTCTTTATGTTCAGGCTACATCTTTAAGGACTTTCTGCCACTCTCCAATGTCCTTATTCACCTGTCCCTCTCATCACTCAGATGGCTTCCAGACTGGCAGGTATTTAAGTGATGTCCTACTTGCATTGGCATTTGCTGTATAAATCATAGAATGCATTCCTTATCCAACAGAGTAATTTAGTCCTTGTTCTTTAAACCACTTACTGAAAAAATGATTCCTCTGTTCCTGCATTAAGCCCTGTCCTGCTTTCTCCAGCTGTGCCCTGTGAGCACAGGTTTTGGTGGCTGCTGATACTGTGCAATACTTACCTACTGGAAGCTGAAAGCTTAGCTTGGGATTCAAACCCAAAGTGCTCTCAGGAGCTGGTTTTGCACCCTGAACCTCACAGTGGTTTACACCCTGGAATTAAGTGAAATGGAAGGTGATAACAGACAGATTATGCTGGGTTTGATGGCCATTTTCATTAGGACTTTGATTATGGAAGAACTCTTATTTTGAGAAAACTGACCATCAAAAGGTCTTTGAGAATAGTTCCTACAGAGTGACAGCCTTTGAGCAGCCCCCCTAAGGTACTACCAAACGCTGGTCCCACCACCTGGCTGTGCAGCCCAGCCTCTCACCTGAAGGACTGGGACAAAACCAGAGATCAGTTCCAATTTCTCATCTCCTTCAGACACGCCTGTAGTTGGGTGATGGAAATGTCAAGTTTGAGATCCTTCACGCATGTCGCTGCTGGGACTGAGCTGTAGAATCTGAGTTCACTTCGAAAGGCAAATGCACTGAAATTTCACATTAAAGCTTCTCCCCTACTTGAAAATGATGGTTGGGGTTACAACAGCAGCAGCTGGATTTTCAAGAAAGGAGACCTTTTTGTTGGTTTGGGGGTGAGGATGGTTGGAGTTTTGGTAGCATTAAATCTCAGCTTGGCCTTGGCAGAGAAGCACCATGCTGCCACTGCTGGAACAAGACTATGAAACGGGCTCTTTAGGTTTGACATCCCTTTAGCTTTCCGGTGTTCTGGAGGATCCCCAAGGCCCCGTGGAAACCAGATGCACTCCCGCTGCAACAATTAACGTGACCGACCGTCGCGGGAAGGCGAGGAGGGAGGGGGGAGCCAGCAGCATTACAGTATTTTCTTTGGAAAATTCCACTATTGACACGAAAACCAGCAGGGTAACGGCAAAGATGGATTGCAAATTTTGACAGCCCCGACAGGTAAATATTGGCTTTGTGCAAACAAGTTTCTATAAATAACCCGTCTGCTCCAGAAACTCCACAGATGGCAGCGGGGCTGCCGGGGTATTGATTTACCCACTGTGCTTCGTGCAGAAAAGCACAGCTGTCAGCTTTGCTGTTCTTCCCGTTCCAAGCGTCGCTTCTGCTCCTGCTGAGAGCCGTGTGCCTTGTTCACCATTTTTCCTTTGGCAAGTCAAGATGAAGATTAAGAGCCCGTAAGAAATAATTTGAAAGAAAAACCGGCCCGAGCAACGAAGAATAAAAACACTAGTGCAGAGAGTAGCTGTGGAAAACCCTGGGTGTATGTGTTGCACGCACCGACCGCCAGCAAGAGCCCGTCTCTCGCTCTCAGCCAGTGCCAGGGAATTTAATGCAGCGCACAGGAGTGGTTCATAGAGGTCCAGGAGACCACAAGGGGCTTGAAGGGTGAGGAAAGCTTGCAAGGAAACAATAACGAGTTTGTACGTCATGGGGTTTAACAGACAGAGGTTAGAGCTGAGGAGCAGAACCTGGCACTATCTTTTGGGAGCTTCTGCCAAAGGTCCCTGGCAGCTGGGGGTGACTTACAAATAAACACCAGCCAAAGAGGCAAATGCTTCAAAGTTGTGATTAGGTTTTTGGCTTGTGTGACCCATCTGAGGTCAGTCTAAAACTCAGGATTATGATTTGCAGGCAGCAGAGTCAACCAGTGCAACCACCATCTCATTAACAGAAATGTGGATTTACAAGCATAATATCTGGAACTGCTCTTTAAAGGGAATCTCAGATCAGCTTCAGCGTCTCAGCGCCGCATAAACGTTTGCCTGTGGTGCAGGCTGGCTCCGAGGGCTCATGAGCAGTGGAACTGTGGATCTCCCGGGGCAGGCACAGCCTCTGCCTTTTGCAGGCATTTTTCTGCTGGTTTCCTGTGTGGTTACACAAGCAACCCAGACAATGAAGGTCCCCCTGTCACAGCTACATCTGCACCAGGGATTTTGCTCAGAACTACTGGTGCAGATTTTGGTTGCCTTCTTTTTCTTCGGTGGCGCCTTTGGACTGTTTTGTTTGGTTTGTTGAGTCTTGGCGTTGCGTACTTTCTTCATCTTTTTTTTTCAGCTTAGATAACTAAGTTACAAACAATTAAGGAGTAGAGATCTGGACCAGACATTGTTTATTGATTTGGGGTGGATGGTTTTTTGTGTTTATTTTGCAGGCTTTAATCTGGAGCGGTGTGGACTGGGTTTCAGTTCTCCGGGACTTGTTGCCCAGTAATGTTCAGTACAGTTCCTTATGGAGCATCCAGTTAATGGCACCTCTAAGTGTTTGTCTGGGTGGAGTCCTAGGTGGTTCATTTGTCCTTATATCTGCCTGAGTTTTAAATGACTGCAGGAAAAGACAGTTTAATCAACAAAATGTATCAGTTAAGAGTTAAGGTGCTTAACATGTGATTCAAATTCGGTGCCACTCTGTCTCCGTTCTGGAAACGGTGAAAGCTGCCAAACAAGAAAGGTTTTTCTTCCTCAAGAATCGTTAATGGGAGAAGAACATGAGAAAAGCCAGGGCTGTGAAATGCCCTTAGAATTCTTTGAGATAATTGGCACGACTTTAACTATTATTCAAAGCATTATTAGATGATTCATGAGTAGTAGGGCTTACGTTGTCTCCAAGAGGAGACTTCTGAGTTATAGAGCTTTATACTGGAGGTACCAGAATCACAGAATATTAAGGATTGGAAGGGACCTCGAAAGATCATCCAGTCCAATCCCCCTGCCACAGCAGGATCACCTAGACCAAGTTGCACAGGAACATGTCCAGGTGGGTTTTAAAAAATCTCCAGAGAAGGAGACTCCACAACTCCCCTGGGCAGCCCCTTCCAGTGCTCTGTCACCCTCACTGGGAAGAGGTTCCTTCTCATATTGACGTGGAACCTCCTACTGCCATTGCTGTCAACTTCTCCATAGCTTTGTGAATTTGGAGGCTGCATTCTGCAAACCACATGCTGATCTGAACAGGATATGCAAAAGGTTTTAATGCTGAGTAAGTTTCAAGAGTTCTGTTAGCTTTCTGTCTCTCATGCTTTAGAAATACACTGCTTTGAGATAAATACTTGATGTCAAGCCGTCCCTGAAGTCAGAGTCCACTCTGTTTTGAAATCTCATTTCTGATGTGACAGATTCAATGCAGGAATAAAATGCCAAATGGTGTCTGCTCAGAGATGGAGGAGGGGAGAAGCAAGGCATCTTGTACAAGTATAATGCAGCATGCTGTCAGCTGTTACTGCCGTGTTCTAGTGACCTTGGACTTTGGTGACCTGACACCTTCTGTTGCCTTGCTCTCTCAGTTCATAGCGTTTTCCTTGTACTTCTATTGCAGTCTTTTTCTTCTTAAACTTGACCTGAGCAAAGAGAGGGAAGAGTTACGTGTTCAAAGAAAACAATGTCAGAGTATTCCCACCCACCAGTCAAAACTTCAGCTGGTGTCAATTCTGAGAATCCTGGGGTTGACCATGTGGGCTCTTTACCTGGGCCAGCTACTTGCCTCTCAGAGTATTCACAGAGAACTGCAGGCTCCTCTGAGGTCTGTTTCTGATTTTTCTTTTAATAGGAGATGTGTTTTTGCTTTCTAACAGTCAGCAAAACAGGTCAGTGCTGGATGCAGCATTAGATGTAATAGAGGTCATGATAAGGAGCCTTGGAAGTGTTGGGCAAGGGTGTTAGATAAAATTAAAAAGTAGAAAGTGATCCTCTCCTCTGGATGAAGTTACCCAGAGAATCTTAAAAGCCTGTCCACAGTACATGTGCCTCGTCTAGTGCAGAGCAATTACAAGACATTAAATTAACATCTTGGCTTTTTTCAGCATTATGCGCCTTTTTTATGTTGCTAAAGTTGATTGTGGGATCACAGAATCATTTAGGTTGGAAAAGACACATAAGATCATAGACTTCAGCCATTAACATCCTGTGGTCCCTCCTAACCCAGACTGACTGTGTGACTTGGTCTACGCTACGTGATCCTGCTGTGGCAGGGGGATTGGGCTAGGTGATCTCTCGAGGTCCCTTCCAATCCCTAATGATTCTATGATTCTATGACTAGGTGATCTCTCGAGGTCCCGTCCAATCCCTAATGATTCTATGATTTTGTGATTCTAACTCTACCAAGTCCAGAATAACTACAAGACACAAAAGTGGATCATTTGCATTGTGATTAATTTTAGGACAAACTCTCATAACAAAAGGGAATGTATATCTAAATTGCCAATTAAAAAACCACCACAAATATTAGTTATTGATAACACAGCAAACATATTGCCTGAATGAAGGCTTAAAGCATTGGAACAGGCTGCCTAGGGAAGGGGTTGAAGCACCATCCTTGGACGTGGTGAAAAGTCGTGTAGATCTGGAGCTCAGGGACATGATTTAGTGGCGGCCTTGGGACAGTTGCGTTAATGATTGGACTTGATGATCTTGAAGATCTTTTCCAACCTAAACCTGCGATTCTAAGTCTGTGTGTGTGTGCAGTAGTGTAGATGTGTGTGCATTAGTTGTGGGTCTGTACAGCCTCTGTAGTATTCTCTTGGGGCAGGTTCCCACATTTCTCTGTCAAAGCCTGTCAACATTACGGGAAGCGAATGTTTTCCCAAGTTAATCACTGATCTCCTCTCTATCGGTAAATACGTTGCCATGGGCACTGTAACAGCAGAACTGAGAGATGAGCTTTCACCTGCTTGGAGCTGAAAAAATGCCTATTTTTGTATTCGATACCCACTTGCTCAATCACAAACAGGGATAAGAGGATAAAGAAACATGTTCCACCGCCTCTTTGAAATTTAATTATAGAGACGTTTTTCAAATGTACTTTTCAGGATGCAGATAGTATTTACTATATGTTCATTACTTGGAGTGTTTGGACAAAGCTCTTTTTTTTTTTTTCAGTCGAGCTTCACATTTCTCCAGCAGATTGTTTCCCAAAGTGCAGTCTCCCACATAAAATCAGCAAGGAGAAATCACGTCTCTTTCTTCGCTCCGATGTGAACACCTATTTTGGGTACTGCAGAGCCCCATTATTTAACGCTGGATCCCTCCTCTA
Organism: Rhinopomastus cyanomelas; assembly: GCA_013400115.1. Taxonomy (NCBI): domain Eukaryota; kingdom Metazoa; phylum Chordata; class Aves; order Bucerotiformes; family Rhinopomastidae; genus Rhinopomastus; species Rhinopomastus cyanomelas. Next base: position 459,727 of record VXBP01000441.1, on the reverse strand, counting down.
AAGTACACCGTGTTTCCAGAATGCTGCATAATGAGTTACTTACTTCTTCAGATTTAATTCCCAGACTGACTCTTGTCTAGTCTCTTTTTTTTTTTTAAAGAAAGAAGATTAAGCTACGTAAATGGACCATCATTATGGTTTATTTTGTTAGCGTGTGCGGCGATGAGGCTTTGACCTACATATGTGTGGTGTGCTCTTGCCCTATATCTGGGCAATGAATGACAAACACTGGTGTGGGTTGACCTTCTTTTGACATGGTCCTTGTTTTTATGCATCAGGGAAATACTGAGATACAAATCTTCAGCCGAATCCTAAATGAAATAAAAAAGGAAAAAGCACTGAAGAAGGGGTTTGCACGCAATGTCTGCTACTTTAAGTTATTTGGAAAGTACATAAAGGGCGAATTTGGAGTCTGCTTGTAAGTCTTTTGGAGGTTTTTATATAACAGTTGCTCCTGCACAAGATTACGCAACTAAAAGTGGCATCCTGCAGCCCATATCTGTTTTAGAAGCTGTGTTTATCAAATCTGAGCTGAGCTAGCAAGTCTCTCTCAGAAGGTGATTTTCTTTGGATGCTACAGAAAGTCAAGGTACATCTCTGTGCAGGAGTCTTCACTCTACTAGTGTTCTCAGGATGCTGACTTCTAAGAAATGAACATGAAAACTTAGGCATGGTGTGGTGAACCCTTCACAATGGCCATTCTTTCCCTGACAGTGCTGCTGCGTTGATGAGCTGAAGGAAGTCCATGTGTGTAGCCTCTGTTAATACTGATGGTCTTCACGGTTCAATAGGACTGTCACTGTAGGACTCAGTGGTATCGTCCGCCTCGCTAACATTACTGTCAAAATGGCACATTTCTCCCTCTACCTTGAAAATTACTGCCAAGGTAAATTATTTTTGAGAGAATTTGGCTAAACTAAATAAATGAGATTTAAATTAGCTTGTTACACAGTGACAAGGAAACAATGATTTAAGATACTTAGTGAGGAAGCTGATGAGATACCGTCATTCCATTATTTCTTATTAACACCGATATCACTAATGATAAATAATTAAAAGATGAAAATACAAAGAGGCAGCTTTTCTAGATGATGGAACAGCACTGTCCCTTTGTCCTTCAGCGATCTGTTTTCAAGTGTCTGTCCAAGCAAGCTCTGGGCTTTTCACATGTCTAGAAGCACCTACTGTGTATAAGTTACTCTAAATTGGCACACACATCAACAGTACAAGAGAAAATGTTCACAACTCTGGGAGGCTGTGCTAAAAGGTCACTTTTTCAACAGATTCATAAGATGGCAAAAACAGAACAAGCTTTGGTTTGAATTTGTAATAGCTTTCTTTTTTCTGTGGAAAGTCCAGAGGATGAAGGTGGTCCTCCTCTGGCAGGGGGATTGGACTAGATGATCTTTCAAGGTCCCCTCCAATTGCTGCTGTTCTGTGGTTCTGTGTAATGTTCTGTGAAGGCACCGTCTGAGTTACCTGATGTGTGTTGCACGCAAGCAACTACCTGAAAGGGGCTTGTAGAGAGGTGGGATGTTGGTTTCTTCTCACAAGTAACAAGTGACAGGACAAGAGGAAATGGCCTCAAGTTGTACCAGGAGAAGTTTAGGTTGGACATTAGGAAAAAAATCCCTCACTTAATGGGTCCTCAGTGCCCGGGGAGGGGGTTGAATTGCCATCCCCAGATGTGTTTGAAAGTTGTGTAGATGTGGAGCTTAGGGATGGGGTTTAGCGGTGGCCTTGAGACAGTTGGGTTAATGGCAGAACTTCATGATCTTAAAGGTCTTTCCCTACCTAGATGATGCTATGATTTTGTGTTTGGTGTGTATTTGATCATCCACATAAGTTTAGCTTTGTTTGAATTTGCATGTCAAGGGTTTGTTAGGTGTGTTGAACAGCTTTCCTTATTTTTCATCTGGGGTCGTTTGTACAGTATTTGAAGACTTTCAGGGATTCTTTATTCTACAGGAGGAAAGTGCTCAAAGGGCTTCAGTTAAAGACTGAGACCATGAGGAAGGGTGGTGGGATGTATGTATTTGGGTGGTGATACAGGGGGTCAGAAAAAATTAGGTAATAGAAATTTCTGATGGGAGACAGGAGTTTCAGCCTAGCGGGAAGCCTATGTAAGTTGTCACTCAGGTGTCAGAAATCTTCGGTCCTTCTGTTCACAGGGAAATGTGCAGCTCACATTTTTTACTTTTTGTCTTTCAGTTCTAACTAGAAGGTTTGCAAAGCCCCTTGAACAATGAGTTTTATAGCCATGCCTCGGGCACAAAGGCTTTTTCCTCTGCCTGCAGCACAGAGAGGTTAGCGGGGGATCAGACACAACTTTTCTTTGTTTCCAGCACAGCCTTTGTCAGGGTGTTGAGGTGCTATTACACAATTTTTTAGGACATCCAGAGGAACCCGCTGTGTTCATAACCTCGCTAGATGGATGACTGCAATAAATGCTCATCTCTTTATCATCGTCTTTGTGAAGCGTGGAGGGAGGTCTTTCAGATCAGTCTTTGAGAAGCCAGGTCTTATTTTCTAGAGGGCTTTAATGACTAGGATGAGGATTTCAAGATGGGTCAAGCTTTAAATCATAAACTGAGCCAATTCAGATTATTCTTGTCTACTAGCTTCTTTGAGAAGGCAGGTGAGTGGTGCTCAGCTTGTTCTTGCAGCAGTCAGTGGACTGGTGGATAGCAGAGGTGGTCCTTCCCCATCTTCCTTTTCTTTTTCTTTTGGTTTTTTTGCTGATTTTTGCAGAACTAATTGGAAATGGGGAAATCATCATTCTCTGTTAATTTTCCCAATTGAACTAGGCATCCACAGACTCTATGAGGAAAGGAGGGTGGGACTCTCACACAAGGGCAGATAACTTCTGTGTTGTCTGTAACCCAACGAAGCCCAGGGGAGGCCTGGATGGAGGGACTTTCACACCATTTTTGAAAGAAAAAAAAATACTGATTAGTGTTTAAATTCAAAGTTCAAATAACAGTGAATGAGCTGTTTTCTAGTACTGACTCCAAGTGCTGTTTCTAGTTCAGCTTCACCACGTAAATTACTTTTGCCCCAGACGTGGATGATACTGTAATGGCAACTGGCTTATAATCAGCAGAGCTGAAAACATCGTGTGTGGTTCCTCGTGTTGCTCTCTGGAGTGACTAACTTCCTCTTTGCCAGGATCTGTGGTTTTTCTTTTCCAGGATGAGTAAGTAGTGTGTTTAGGGCTCTCATGGCAGGGAGTCTGAATATTCTCTCAATTTGCACAAATACAACGGCGTGTACAGATGTGCACTCACGCATTTTGCCTTCTCCTTCCTTACAAAGTAATTGTAAAAGTATTTAGTGATTACAGTTTTAAAGGCAGAATGTTTTCAAGCACATCTGGATAAACCCCTGATTTTTCAGCAATAGTCTTTAGTTAGAATTTAATAAGGTTTGGAAGAATCAAATGCTTACTAGAAGTTAAATCCTAAACCGCATGGTCTGAAGTATCATGAGCTGACTGAGTATTTGTCCAAATAAACCATTAAAGATTGATCACCTTGCTTTGGAAAGCAGTTGTGAAAAACTGAATGCTGCACTGGTAGTAGAAATGCAGCAGATGGAAACCTGTCAGAAGGGGTAAAAATGGAGACTCAGAGGGTTTTGTTTATAACACTAAAGTAAAATTCAGTGTTTCCTGGGTTTATGCACTTAACTGAAGGTAGGTTTGTGTGTGTGAACAGAGGCGCTCGAATGACAAGGGCTTGATCTAAAGGCAGACACAGGCTTCATCTTACTGAGGGTCAGGAAAATCTGGAAAAGGTGACAAGGTCATTTGCTGTAATTTAGCAATGATTACTAGAATCAGAATGTAAATGTTTCTGGGAGACTGCTGATGTGCAGCAGTCATCGACCACCACTTTTTCAGTCTGAGGTGGTAACAATGTGTGAGTTTCCATATGGGAGGAGAAGAGTACCAGTGCTTGGAAATCTGCTTGTTCTGAAATGTTGTGTCCAGTTCTGGGCCACTCAGTTCAGGAAGGACACAGAACTGCTGGAGAGAATCCAGCGCAGAGCCACAGAGATGGTGGAGTAGAGCACCTCCCTGATGAGGAAAGGCTGAGGGAGCTGGCTCTCTTTAGCTTGGAGAAGAGGAGACTGAGGGGTGACCTCATTAATGTTTATAAATATGTGAAGGGTGGGTGTCAGGAGGATGGAGCCAGGCTCTTCTCAGTGTCATCTAATGATAGGACAAGGGGCAATGAGTGTAAGCTGGAACATGGGAGGTTCCACATCAATCTGAGAAGGAACTTCTTCCCAGTGAGGGTGACAGAGCACTGGAACGGGCTGTCCAAGGGGCTTGTGGAGTCTCCTTCTCCTGAGATGTTTAAAACCCACCTGGATGTATTCCTGTGTGACTTGGTCTAGGTGATCCTGCTGTGTCAGGGGGATTGGACTAGATGATCTTTCAAGGTCCCTTCCAATCCCTAATGTTCTGTGATTCTGTGATAAGTACCCAACTAAGTGAAGAGGCCATTAAAAGCATGATTTAAAAATATCTCAAACAGCAGCAGAATACAATAGCGATGAAAAATGCACAACTGTGCCTAAAACCACCTATTTTCTTTGTCGGGTATTTCATATATGCACTTTTCTTAAAGTCTCATTTAGTGGTTATAGAACTTCAGGACTGTAGAACTTTGCTGTGATGTAGCACAATTACTTGGTCTTAGCTAATCGTGTCCCTATTAAGTTGAATTTATGCTAATTCTGTCCCAGTTAGACAGCAGGCAGTGTTATAGGCTGCACTACTGAATTGCTTTCCTAGGAGACATCCCATTAAATAAGTGATGCACCCAAAGTGGGATATAATGAATTATATTTTTACTTAAGCTTCGTATGTTCTACATCTGTAATCAGGGGTAGAAGATAGAAGAAGACTACTTGCATCATGTCCGGTCCTCAGTGAGCCCTGGAACTTGTCGTGTGAAACATCCACTTCATTTTGAATGCCCTAAGCTATGTCTTCCATTTGTGTTGGAAGGTGATTCCACAACATGACTTCATTTTTCTAATATTTAGTTGAAGTGCTGCTTTCTCTTGTTTTTGTTTATGTCCTCCCAATTATTCTTTTCACAGACTGCTTATGTGCCAAAAGTGTTTGGGCATTGCTCCATTCAAATACACTCCTTTTATTATCTGGATAGGCTCACTAAAACCACAATGGTTCAGTGATTTTGACTGCGGAATTCGCCCTTTTGCTCATTATGGACTTTAGCTGCTCATTCCAGGTTGCATGTTTCCTCCCTTCCATGACATCTCTTCATGCCAGCTGGATCCAGGAGGAGCATAGTGCTCTCGTTTCAGAGCTTGGCAGTACTCACTGCAAGGAGGAGAAGCAACAAGGGTGAAGGCTGTCCTCCAGCATGAGGTATTAAATCTCAGATAACCTGGCTGTGAAAAGCTTTCAGTTTCCTAGCAAGCTGATCTTGGGTATCATTTGTGTAGTAACGGGGTGAATTGTAATGATGCTGCCATTTGAGGCAAAAGTGTAGTTCCTCCAGAGTTGTGTTTGTCTAGTCTTGTAAGATAAGAGCTGTGTTTGCTGATTTGTTTTATAAGAGACAAGGTAGATGGGCAGCGTGGACCCCTCAACTGGCTAGAAAAAGGACTTTGAATAAGAGATTTGTTGCCTGCAGAGAAAGGCAGAAGTTGCTAAGCCACTTGTACCCAAGTATAGAATCATAGAATCATTACAGATTGGAAGGGACCTTGAAAGATCATCCAGTCCAATCCCCCTGACACAGAGGTAAATAAAGAAGAAAGATTTCCTAGCATCTCATCTTCCATCTACGCTGAATTTTAATCCTTCACAGCAGTTTGGGAAGTTCACTATTTGAAAGGCCTTAAGAGGAGATTTACTGGAGATGAAGCTATTCTCTAGCAACTGATGGGTGGCAGAGTGTGCTACACCAAATGTGAGCAAGAACAGTGGTTCAAGGGCTCTCCTCACCTGTTTGCCCAAATGTGTAGGTATTTGATAGCTGCTAGTCTGTAGTTTCCCTATTTGCATAAACTGAAACAAGTTGTCTTTCGTACTTGTCATTAATTTACGGTCAGAACTATCAGGACCCCACGGAATTCAGTCTTCTAAGTGGTTGTCTCTTCAATTTACATTATGAGAAATAGCAGCTTCTAGAACATCCTGTGTATAAAAGGAGAGGCATAATAGTCAAGAGGTCAGGACTAAGGATGATGCGGTAGAGGCAGTCCAGGCCAACCCTCATGGAGCTGCTGTGCAGCCTCAGGAGTTCTCTTTCTTCATAAGCGTGGATTGTGGTGGGGTGGGAAGTGATGTTGTGCTCCCATCTTCCTGGGAGGCTTGCAGAATAGTGTTTGAGCTGTTAGATAAATGTCAAGGAGTGAGTTCCTGGGCAGTGCAGCATGGCATTCTTTTTCAGAAACAGCCTTTGAAACCTCAAAGGAGGAAGAAAGGGTGAGATTATAGATTGCAGGTTTGGTATCTGAAGAGTGAAAATCAAAAAGGAAAAAGGATACTGAAGTGGTTTGAGAAGTGTAGATGCAGGTATTGCATATTTTAGTAAGGATTGGACATCATGCCTACCATAGGGAGTACACTTACATAGGCATCTGTTTTGCTTTTGGGTGATTTAAGCATTTGACAAATCAAGTCTGAGAATCGGTGAGAACCTTTGCAGTTTTGTTGTCTTGTTAGTTGGCAGGGAAGGAAGTCAGCATTCGTTCAAGCTCTGCCTAAACTGAGCACTGCAGGTCAAGATCATGATTATGCTGACAAGCTCAGGACCGACGTTCTTCCATAAGCCATTTCAAACGTCCTCTGCAAGTTAATATTCTTTGATTTGGCTCACACTACTGCTTAATACACTTGGAGATGGGTAGAGAAAAATTGCAGCTGACTCAATTTTCGATTTTGAAGTTAATTTCAGAGTTCTCCAAAGTCCCATTGACTAGCTAACCAGAGAAAACATAGCCTCCACTTTGGTGGCAAACACTAGGGAGGAGAATGTTGCAGGGCAGGCTTGGAGCAGCCATAAGAATTGTGTATGAGCCTGCGTTACTCCATCCCAGCACCTTAGATCCACACAGATGCATCCAAGTGTTGGCAAAGAAGGGTTTGTGTGGGCAGAAAGGCTGCCTACGGCAGCATCTGTATCTTGACTATGTTCCCACAGTAATGCTACACCTTCAGCATGAACGTACTCCCACCTAAGACTTAGAAGCCTCTAAATAGGGCCCTGTGTGTTGGAAGTACTTGGATGCAGGTATGCACTGATTCCTTCATTATGATCATGTCTATAATTTGTACTGCAGGTAAGAATCTTTATCTGGATGTATTTCCTACCTTCAGAATAAAAACTAATGAGTTCAGGCAGCCAACTGTAAGATACGATAGCTGTTGGCTCGAATTTCTCCAGTAGATGTTATCTTAACCTCCTCTAGTAGATTTATGTGGATAAGAAATGGATCTTAAACAGTAGGAGAGGGATTGTTGGTTAGAAGCATTAAACATCTTCCTCAGTCCTTTATCAAGAATGTGGAGTTGTTCTAGTTTGCTATAATTCCCCCAATTTTCATGCATTTTGCCTGGTTTGTTTCTGTGAATATGGTTGCTGAAGGACCATTATATGTTGTTAAAGGTTATTTCTAAAATGAAACAAATGGAGGTGTAAAGACTGATAAATTAGCCACCCTGAGAGATGGATTCCAACCAGACTTAGCCAGATGCTAATCTGAGATAGTTTACAGGTCCTGTAACATCCTGTGGTCAGTGCACATCTAACTCTAAGGAATATAATGACTTCCTCCCTATGTCTAATCTGTATCTACTTTTTAAACTGAAAGAGGGTGCTGAGGCACTGAAACAGGTTGCCCAGGGAGGTGTGGCTGCTCCATCTCTGCAAGTGTTTAAGGCCAGGTTGAATGGGGCTCTGGACAACCTGGCTGAGTGAGAGGTGTCCCTGCCCATGGCAGAGGGTTGGAACTAGATGATCTCCGAGGTCCCTTTCAACTTAATTGTTCTATAATCTTTGATCTATGATTCTATGACCTTTGCTGGGGAGGGTTCTGACTGGTTGATCTAACAGTCCCATCTGAACTGAAAAACTGTCAGGTTACTAAGACTGAAGAAAGTGAAATGAGGTTATTGCAGCTGTTGGGATGCACAGGAAAGAATAGATCAGAGTGAAAAAAGATTTAGTGGGTATTGCACTCTGTTTTTCTCAAGCTACAGAGAGAAATTTGGATGCTGTCCTGTAATAGAGACGGACAATGGTCTCTTGGCTGCAGGTCTCTGCAGTATTGGCAATAGCTGGACTATAATAGTAGTTTCAAAAGGAGATGCTCACCTCATTCATCTGTTGGGAACAACCTTAGTTCAGATGAGGACAAGGAAAGAAGAACCCTCCTGACACGCTGTATTTGATGCAGCATTCCTCTAAAAGCATAGAGATAGAACATAGTTCTGAGGCCAGTCCCCTAGAGTTTTCCCTCAGCATGGTTGCTCATAGTGCAGGGAAACCTCTGCAAAGCAAGTGGCATCAAAATCCTCGCTCATCCAGATAGAAGCTGGGTAAAACTTTGTCAGCATAAATTAATGCTATTAATTGTACTTAATGAAGCTACTTCTTCCACCCTAAAGAGAGTTTTGCCAGATGTATTCCAGCAGTGGCAGCAGAAAATACTAACAATTAGGGCAGTCCTGTTCTAAAATGTGCTTTAAGGTGGCACCGTCCTACCCACTGAGCGTCAGTCGATGCTGAGGGTATTTGCTTGTTAATGTGAATGTCTTTTACTCTTTACTTCTGCTGACAGGCAGGAAGTCTGCACAGCTCTGCTCTGTATATCATGTGCAATTGTGAGTGAGCATCAGATTGTAGAGCTGCTGCACTCAGGAGAAACTTCGGAGCGTGACAGCAAAGGAATTGACCATAGCTAAGTGCTCCCACCAGCGCTCACTGATATATTTGTTTGTGTGACCTTTGTGATGAGAAATACCCAGACTTCTGAGCCCCCTGTCACATTTACAAAGCCATGTCCCCAAGTTCCAGATTATCTCCTATTGGAATGGGAAAATTCTGCTCTTGCAGATGTTTCTGGTGATGGCCATAAAACAAGCATGTCTTCCAAACCCCTCAGAGGATAAACTTCATAAATATGAAACTCTTGGGTGCTGCTGGTTATAGAAAGTGTAACAGAACCTTTCATGGTGGAGGTTTGCTTTTCCTGTTTTATCAAACTGCTGGCGACTTCCAAAAATAATGCGACGTGATGTTCCTGAAATAGCAGAATTCGTTTTGCTGCTGTGACACATTTGAGGTTGCACAGAAAGAAATGATCCGCGCATTCCTTTAGTTTTTTGTGAGGAGCAGCAACTAGAAGTCAAACAGAATTCATAACCAGGCTCACTGTGGTGATTTGGTGGAGCAGTACCTTGCTGGGTCCAATCTACAACGCATTGTCACCTTGCTCTCATCTCTTGCACAAGAGTACAGGGAAAACCCTTTTCTTAGCTCATCTCTGAGTAGGTCTTCCTTCATTGCTCTTATCGAAACATCATGTTTTGGAAAGAAAAATCTATTTAGAAAGGGGCACGAGTAGACTATAAAATGAATAACTGTCCTTTGCATCCAGTTGGGAGTTCAGTTCATGAGAGACCAGTGCAAACCCAGATGATGTAGTAGCAGCTAGAATGAAGAAGTCATGGTAGGAACCTCAGCATTAGTGAGGTTCATTTGTCATGTGCTGTGGGAAGAGGGAATAAAAACCTTGCTAGCCTAGCTGAGGCTACGTTTGTGTGTTTGTGTGGCTGGGGACAGCAGTGGGAGGGAAGCTGAGGAGGAAGCGAGACTAAGTAAACCAGGATTGATTTATCAGCTTCAGATTGTTCATCTGTATTCTGTTCTTCACTGAGCCGCAGAGGAGGAGAGCAGCTCTGCCGCTGTGCTTGGGGAACAGAGCAAGAGAGGGGGAGGAAGGTGATACCTATCACAGGAGGCACCAAAAAGTGTTTCATTTTCTAGAGGCTCTGATTAAACAAATGTTGCTGCTGCCTGGCAGCCCTTGCAGTTATTTCTTGGGACAGAATCAGGAGGTAATTTGTCCACTGTAATGAGCGGTGGAGCTTGGCAGAACAACCTTGATGGGGGCTTTTTTCTGGGTTACTTGGGAGTCTCCATATTTCCTAATTTATTTCCCAGTAGATCAGCCCAGGTGGGGTAAATGATGGCCACAAGGATGAGCCTTGTTAAGGGTAATTACAGAGGAGGTGGTCACAAGGACTGATCCTGAGAGGGCTCTGTCCTCCGTGTGAGTGGGGAGGGTCATTGCTGACCTACTTTCTGTGAAGAGGAGCTGAAGCAGCTAGGGGAGACATACCTTGTGCCTACCAGCAGTGGATGGTGTCTGGGCATGAGCAAGGTAGGAACTGAGTAACAAGCCTAGACCTACCAGTACTGCATGTAGAGAAGGTGGTGGTACATTGCCTGTGTGACTAATTGAGGTTCTCTAACTTCTCCAGTGAAGTGATCCTGCTGTGGCAGGGGGATTGGACTAGATGATTTTTCAGGGTCCCTTCCAATCCCTAATGATTCTGGGTTTACCTGTACTTCTAATCATCTTTAAACTGTAGATATCCCCTCTGGTGACCTTTTTGGTCCAGCTTCATGCAACACAGCAGAGCACAGATTGCTCCAGCGGATGGGGGAAGCTCCAGCACAGATGAAGATGGAAGTTGCTCTTCCATCTGGTATTTGTTGAACTGCCTAAGCACATGGAGTAGTGTCAAATGATTACTTTGTCCTGTGTGTATTTACTTATTGACTTTTGTTCTTACGATGCAGAGTGGCTGAACAGTCTCCTTAGAGGTGGTGCAGCAGTAGGTGAGCGAGCAGCGGCTCAGCACCTGAGGTAGCTGAACTTGCTTTGCCCTTTTCCTTTCATCTCTTCTTACATTTTCTATGTGATTCTGCCTTCTGCTGTTTGCGTGCTGTGGGTACAAAGACAAGTGACAGGGCACCAGCTACGTGATCTGTGTGAGCCTGCAGTGGCCCCGCTGTCCGGGAGGGATGAAGGCACAGTTTAATTATGCAGGCCACTCGTGGGAGCGATTACAAAAGCTTCATAGCACTCTGTGAAGGGCACGGGTATTATAAAAATCTTATTTCGGCCGCGAATTAGGAAGTTTAAAAATACCTTCCTGCAACTTAAAAGGCTGTCTGCCTGATTAACCTTTAGTCCAGCCATCCAGGGCTCGTGGGAAAAGAGAGATTAATTCTAACTGATGTAAAACAGCTGCGAGAATGACTTCACGTTCCTCATGGTGAAACTGTTGTCATTTTACACCTTTTGACTCAGCCTGACTGGAAATAAGCATTGGCAGCCCTTAAAAGGGAGGAATCTCACTCCTGCAATGCCCTTGACCTCCTTCTTTCGAGCCCTGCGGAGCTATGAAATAAGTTAGGACCTAAAAGCTCTGATATCTTGCTGTCTGGGAAACCTGTTATAAGCCTGAGACTTGATGGATAAAGTCATGGAGATTTATGAGTAGGAGACAACAGTGCAGCCAGCAGGGAGTAGGGAAGTGATTGTTCCCCTGTACTCTGCAGTAGTGAGGCCATGCCTCAAGTACTGGGTTCATGTTTGGGAACTTTACTACCAGAAAGACACTGAGGTGCTGGAGAGGGTCCAACGAAAGCCATCAAGGTTGGTGAAAGGTCTGGAGAACAAGCCTTATTATATCATCAAATCCCAATCTTCCTCTTGTGTGTCTCGTGCAGCGACCATCTTGGCTTCTGTAGGGCACAGCTAGAGATAGAGAGAAATGGGCTTGTGCAGGGAACAGATTGCCCTCTCAGCTGTACTTAGACACATTTGCATTGTGCTCAGAAGTCTAAACTAAGAAGTGGTCTCAGCTGGCCAGATCTTTGAGCATCTCAGGAGTGGAAAAGCTTCTCCCCCACTTCCTTCTTGCTTTTGATAAGATGAAAACTGGAAATTTAACATCTGCTCCTTCGAATGAGTTAATTTAGTCTGAAAGAGATGTCTTTAGATATGCAGCTTTATCACCTCTTGGAAATGGAAGACTGTCTGGCCTGTCTAGCAGCCTGTTTTCTGTCCAGTGGAGCCTAAAACATGTTTTATTCCACCAAGGAAACACAAAACGAAGGGGGAGAATCTGCAGCACACTCTGCTGAGCTCTTTTGGGGAGATGTTTTGCAGTCCTTGAAAGAAAATGTTCTCTGTAGACCAGTGAGAACCTCCTTTTCAGACAGGATTCCTCCACGTGTGTGTCAGAGGTGCTGCAGCCACATTTGTTGTGTGCAGCCAATGTGTGTGCCTGAGTGTTGGGTTTTGCACTTCAGTAGTGGCTTCCTGATGGTTTAGGGGGATAATACACCTGTGTCACACTTACTTGTGCTGCAGGCATTCTGAATAGCAGCTTCTGGTGTGCAAGAAGGAGAAAAGAACACCTGGGAGGACAGTTACAGGGGCACCATTATGTACGTGTGTGTGTGTGGTCTATGTTTCAACAGTGGCTCTTGCACGAGGAGAAGAAATATCTCTATATTTGCACAATGCTAAAGCAACTAACCAGCATATATTGTCCCTATAACAAGCAGGGACATCTCTAACTAGAACATAGTGGCCAGACCCCCATCAAGCCTGACCTTGAGTATCTCCAGGGATGGAGCCTCCATCACCTCTCTAGGAAATCTGTTCCATGGATCCACCTCCCTCAGTCTGAAGAACTTTTTCATAATGCCCAGCCTAAATCTACCGTTTTCTAGCTTAAAACTGTTAGCCTTTGTCCTGTCATTCCATGTCCTTGTGAGCAGTCTTCCCCAGCCTTCTGACAGGCCCCTTTTAGGGCTTGGAAGGTAGCTATAAGGTCTGCCTGGAGCCTGCTTCTCCTCTTCAGGCTGAACAGCCCCAACTCTCTCAGCCTGTCATCAGCATCAGGGAAAAGCTTCTGCCCTGATTCACTGGCAGAGATGCTGCATCCTCAAGGTAAACATCCTTAACACAGGTTGACTCTGGGTGCTACCACGCTCTGCAAGAAGTTCTGTGAAGACTTCTCCATTCCTTTGAACCTGATTCTCTATAGCAATGAGTAATGTGCCCTTGTCCTTTGCTCCAGCTGTCATCCAACCCCTTCATTCCTCAAGCCCTAAGGATCCTTGTGAACAGCACACTGTCCTAATGCAACTTCTTCATAGCTGGTGGGAATGGAGTGTTCATTAGGCAGCTGCAAGAAAACCTGCAGTCTGGGAAGAGCGAAGCTGACAGAAGTGTTTATTGTAATATCTTGGGTCCTTGGAGTAGGAGGAGAGAAGCTTGGAGCCCGAGATTAACCTGACCCAGGAACGTCCTCCTTCATCGGGCTGCTTAAACGAGATCTGATGAATATAGAGGGAAAAGTGTGTTAATCTACATCCTCTACATTCCTTGCCATGGGCACATCACAATAGAGCTCCTGCTCCCTCTTGTCGCCTTCCCTTCCCCGAGCAAAGTGAGGTTCCTCCCACCTGCCCACAGCTCTTCAGCAAGCGCGAGCACAACTCCCACACGAGTCTCCTTGCCAGAGTTTCAGCTGCTGGTGCTGCTGCCGTGCGCAGGCTGCTCTGCTTGCTGGGCTCAGAGGGTTGATTTCTAAGCTGTCTGTTGAGATTTGTTCTCTTCCCCCTGTCTTGCTTATCTGCTGTTGGTTTATGCTCCCTCGTCAGCACTCGGCTCACAGTTTGGTGCAGCTAGTGATCCCTAAGCAGGAAGCAGAAGGAGCTTCTTGGCAGGCTTGGAAGGTTGCATGATCAGTAGCCTCTGTTCTAGATCCTAGGAGTCAGGTCCACATTCCTGCCAGATGGTCTTCTGGTGATCGTCCCATAGTCATCTAGTCTGAGCTGACCCCTACTCCTAAAGTCTGCTGGGTGCTGAGGTTACGTTTGGTGGGTATCACCCTCCATTCTGGAGGCTTTTCCTACCATAGGAAGACTCTTAGCCATGCACAGATTTTTCTGCTCAGTCTCACTTCTTTTCCTTATTTGCAATAACCAATAATAAATAGGATATGCATGAAAGTGGTGTCTCTGGCAGGTCTCTGCTAACATATAAAACCCATTAGAAAATGATTATTTGGATTATTAACTTTCTTCCAGACCTCCTGTGTCTGTCTTCTATTGCCAATTCGTTACTGATTCTCTTAAGTAGCTCTAGTCTTCAAACAAGGAAATATTCCTGATGCCTGCTTCCGCTCATGATTCCTTGGTTGGGACTTCTTTTATTTGAAAAAATGGGTCTGGAGGCACAAACAGGAAAGGAAAAAGGATTAGAATGACAAATGATGTGAGGGCTGCAGCCTTCCCAAAATCCTAGGATAAACAAGGCTTCTTTTAAAGTGCTTTGAGGGGGAGACTGATGATAAATTTTATGGTGGTTGTTTTTTCAGTGAGATAGCCAGTTTCTTTAGATAACATGGGCTAGTTTTTAGGGCACTTTAACAGAATTACCTCAAAGCAGATTTGATTGGGCTATTTTTGTGAAGATGAGTTGTAGATGATGAATAAAAATGATCAAAATGAATTGAAGGATGTAGTTGCCTGGGCTAGACTGCGATAACCGTCCTGATTAAAGCCTTTTGTATGCAGGACCGATACATCCTCATAGACCTACATGTCCACCTTTGTATTCAGTGGTCCCCTTAAACACCCTGGACTTGTTTAAAAGTCAGGCAGATATGGAGCTTGAGGACGTGGTTTAGTGGTGGTCTTAGGACAGTGGTTGGATTTGATGATCTTTTCCAGCCTAAAGGGTTCTATGATTCTGTGTGGCACTAAGCTGTCTTGAGTTTGTGGTTCTTTTCCTACAGCCAAGGTGCAAGGGAGCCTTGTGGGGTGCTGATTTGACTTTGTTCAGGAGTAAAGTGATGTTGATCAGAACTGGATCAGGGTAGCAGCTTTTTACCTGTACAGAGTTTGATGTTCATTGGCTGGACCCTACCCTCCATAGGCTGTTTCCATCAGACATCTCTCCTGTCTGCTGGGTAGGTAATGGCTGTGCATTGCAACATCAGCTCTGCTCTGCTAAGGTCATATTTAGTTTAATAAAGAGTAATGATGTGTGAAAGAACTTGGCAGGGACTTGGAGCAGGACTGAGGGTGCCAAGAGCCACAGGTCAGTCAGCTTTGGGCTCATGTGGTTTTGACGGACTTGAATAAAGACAAATTTAAATATATGAAACTGTTAAATGTATGCATTTAGTTAATGCATGAGTTTAAAGCTCAAGCTTAGCTTTTTGTCTGCCTGTTAATTACTGAAACCCACCAAATAATGCTTTTTATCTTCCTGTGAATCACTGAAACTCACCAAAAAAGGCACATCATGAAGTGTCCTGAGTGACGGTCCTCCCTCCAGGGAGATGGTACCAAGGAAGCACAGGTAGTCATCAAATTTGAACCGAGACTTGGTTTAGGTGATCCTAAACCTAGAGATTGGACTGGATGATCTTTTGAGGTCCCTTCCAGTCCCTAATGTTCTGTGATTCTGTGAGACCCTTGAATTCAGCAGCTGCTGATGGTAGGTGAAATAATGAGAGGTGTTTCTCCTCATGTCAGTGACCAGCAGTGGTGCCTTCCATGACCCGTCTCTCCTGCCTCCCAGGCTCCATCCTCCATGGAAACCAGCCGGCCGCCACTCTCTGCCCCTCAGCGCTGGGCCCCTCGGCATTTCGCCCAGTTCACAGCTGCCATGGGGAGCTGCTGTTTTCCTCTCCTCTACTATAATAGCATCCTTATGAGGCTTCCCCCAGCCTGTCTCTCCTCTGCAACAGAAAGTCGTATGTTTCCGCATGCGGCTTATGCCGCGATGTTTGGGTTCATTTAGTATGCTCCTGGGAGAGCTTCTTGAGTTAAGAATGAGGAAAAAAATAGGAGGAGAGGAGCAGAAAAAAGGGAAGAAAACTGAAATAGGGTAGGCCAGAGGAAGATATAAACAAGGAGAGGTTTTGTGTGGGGAAAATCGCTCTCACTGAGCTCTCAGTGTAGAGGGATGACAGTGCAGGTATCTGCCTTGTGCTGGGTTGGATGAGAGGGCTCAGAAACCATTGGAAGATGTGCTTTTCAGTAGAAAGCCAGGGATGAGAGTAGTCTGTGTAGAGGCAATGCCAGAGGTAGATAACTGTTCTCCATAGTCTTCAGACAATGCAAGAGAGGGTCTGGGGGGGATTCCGAAAGGGTCTAGTGTTTAAATTTGGGTGCAGAGGAAATACTGGCTCTGTATTGGTGCCAGGTTCACACCCTTTATCCTAAAAATCAGGCAGAATTTTATTCCAGGCATGATTTACACAGTCGTTTCCCAGATAGGTCATTAAAGGGACATGGGTTGATTGTGACCTGGCAGTGCTGGGTTAATGGTTGGACTCGACTGTCTTAAAGGTCTCTTCTGTCCAAAAGGGTTCTGTGATTTTTATGAAAAACCTTTTGCTCTCCAAGTCTTCATTACCTTCCTTTGACTTCTTTTTGACATCTCTCATTTGGCTGCTTTTTGGACCTGAGCAAATCTGCCGAAGCAAATCCTTTGTGTGATCACGTCTGAGGCAGCAGAGGCATTTCAGACTGAGTCTGGTACTTTCTTGTTGTTGTTGACTGCTGCAGTCTTGAGCGCACAGAGCTCGAGCCTAACCTTTCGAGGGAAAACAAATAGCTGGCATTTAAGTCTAAATATATCTCCTGCTGCAAAACACAAAGTAGATAGTTAGAAAGTTGTAGGAAAGGAGGAGTCTGCTGGCTGATTAGAAATGTAGATTAATGACGGTGTGAAGGCAGTGCAGCAAGAGCGTTCATGTCACTAGATAAATGGTCTTTCACCACTGGGAGATTGTGAACCTTTCTCCATCTGTGACTCACTCGTTGGTTACTGGAAATAACCCTATTTTAGGACATTATTTACCCTCCTCAGCAGGATCGATGTGTTTCTGAAGATGTGTGTGTGTTTCTGTTCATGTCATTGGTAGCTTCAAATCGATGGCGGAAAGTAAACTTGAAGCTAAATACTGCAATCTTGTCTTATTCCTCCTGCAAGAAAATTTCCTTTGGTCCTGATTTAATAGGAGTTTAAAAAAAATAGGGGAAAATAAAAAGAACTCAGAACTTGGATTGTGGTATTATCATAGTATTGCGACTCAGTCCAGGTGATCATGCTCTGGCAGGCGGATTGGACTAGATGATCTTTCAAGGTCCCTTCCAATCGCTGATGTTCTGTGATTCAATGGAGAGAAAAATAGGGCTGGAGGACGTGCCCTATGAGGAGAGGCTGAGGGAGCTGGGGCTGTTTAGTCTGGAAAAGAGAAGACTGAGAGGGGACCTTATTGCCCTCTACAACTACCTAAAAGGAGGTTGTAGCAAGGCTGGTGTTGGTCTCTTCTCTCAAATTAGTGATGATAGAACATGGGGAAATGGCCTCGAGTTGTGTCAGGGGAGGTTTAGATTGGATGTTAGAAGGAAATTATTTACTGAGAGGTGGTTAGGTACTGGAATAGATTGCCCAGGGAGGTGGTGGTGTCACCATCTCTGGAGGTGTTTAAGGAACGAGTGGGTGCAGCGCTTAGGGATATGATCTAGTGGTTAGACACTAGGAGAAAGGTTGGACTTGATGACCCTGGAGGTCCTTTCCAGCCATGATGATTCTGTGATTCTTCTCAGGTGCCTCCTCTACTCCATTCCCTTAACCATGTGTAACAGAAGCAGTCTGATGGTCACTGATAAGTCTGTCTTTAGTTAAGATTTCATGTAGCTGTAGATGGCTGTGCCCTGTCCTTGTGGAAGTGCATCTTGTTCCTGAAGCAAAGGGTTGGGTCACCTAACTGGTTCATTACGTTCCAAATTTATCCGACTTACAGCTCAGTGTCGTAGTCAAAGTGAAGCAATTGAAGGCATTTGGATTGTTGATATTGGTATCAGGTGTCAGGTAAATCACTGCTGCCTATCCTGGGGAGTAGTTTATTTTCCTGTACTGCGTATAACTCAAAAAAAAAAGAAGCCTCCCTTTGATCTGAGGAGAAAAGATTGCTCCTTTGCAGCAATCAAAAATTTAGGTCTCTGAAGCCATAAACCATCCGACTGCAATTTTTAGAACGAGGTATGGCAAAGCATGTCATCTACGCTTTTTCTTCCCTCTAAGAACAGTCCAGTTGAATTCCTCACACGTTTGGTTACGTGTCACAACTCGGTAACACACATTGCTCCTGTTTATGTAACCAGCCCAGTCGTGGTGTGACCACGCAAGGTTATACCAGGAGCTCAGTGGACTAAGCTGCACAAATGCAGGTGTTATTCAGTCATTTCAGAACATTTTGAAATGGCAACGAAAACATTTCCCCCCCTGCCTCTTTCTTGGACACAGATATTTTGTGTGTGTTTGGCAGTTGCAAGAAGATCTTGGTTTGTAATAGTCCTGACAGCACTTATTACGATCTGTCAAGTCAGTAATTTGTGAGCTCTGCGTTTAGGGGATAATTTTGATAGCTAGCATCTAACAAGTCACGATGGATTGGAGCTTTTCATTGCTTCATGTATTTTTGTGGATCATTCAGTTAATTCCCACGGCTATTTTTATTCTTGTGGCACTGACTGGACTCTGATACCAATTTAACTCTCTCTTGATTAAATGGTTATGAAGATGAGATGTGCTAACTAAAAAGAGATGCTCTGTAAGACAGGTTTGTCAGCTCACTGACATGAAATCAAAGATCTGCCTAAAAGCTATTACAGTTTATTTGTTATAAACTGTGATGTGTGGTAACACAGAAGTTCATTCACAGCACATCTGCACAGCTCATTCCTAGATGTTCAGCCCCATCTCTTACCTTACTGGAAGGATGTGCAAGTAATGGGATGGAAGGAACCATTCCAGCACTAATGTGCTGAACGTTCTGTTTTGTCATTCGTCAGGAAAACTGGACTTGCTTTTTTTATAGGCAGATCTCCTTCTCTATGGAAAAGTACATGGAGAAAACTGAAATTATTTGTGCTCTTCTCGCAAGTAACAAGCAATAGGACAAGAGGAATTGGCCTCATGCAGCACCAGGAGACGTTTAGGTTGGACATTAGGAAGAACTTCTTGATTGAAAGGGTCACCAGGCACTGGAACAGGCTCCCCAGGGAGGGAGGTCGAATCATCATCCCTGGGCATGTTTAAAAGTCGTGTAGATGTGGAGCTTAGGGACAGGGTTTAGTGGTGGCCTTGGGACAGTTGGGTTAGAGGTTGGTCTTGATGACCTTAAAGGTCGTTTGCAATTTGAATGCTTCAGTGATTGCTCAGATTACTGAACAGAGACCTGTTTGGGGGGAACTGTAAGAATGTTTAAATCAGCTAATCCCTTAATGATTTTATTCCATGGAGGCTTTCAGTTTTACAAGTTCTGTTCCGTAACAGAGAAGTAAACATCAAAACAATTACTCAGAATGAAAAGTCTGTTTCATAAGGGGAAGTTCTTATTTTATCAAAGTAAACCCAGCTGTCACTGAGACTAACACGTGGTTCTGAACCTCCCTGAACCCACTTTCCCTGCCCGTTCTTGCCTACAACCTTTGCTGTGTCCAACCAGAGCAGTACTTTCCTGGGCAGCTAACCAGCTCCTGCAAAGCAGTCACTAGATCTAATCTCTCAGGATTCATAACGTCTCCTTTATTAATATGCCTGCTAGAATTAAGGAAATATGTAGGTGATAATGCTGCAGAATTCTCTCCTCAAGTGGAGTTCATTACAGACACAGTGGCTTTCAGTATCTGTTTGGCTTGGCAGAAGGTTAGCAAGGAGGAAGGGCATGAAGGGAAGAGGTGGAGGTAGCCTTCCATATATTAACTGGTGCTTTGTGCTAGATGTCTCTGCGGCTCAGCTGGGTGGTTTGGGATCTCCTTTCCTCCTGCCATTGAAAACACAGAAACCTAGTGCACTGGCTTCTTCCATTTAGAGGTGGAGCTGGGGAATCCCTGGGGTTGACTGGAGACGAGGACTATGCAAGGAGGGACAGTGGCAACTTTGGACCACGTGTAATTCCATGTGGCTGTTCGTACTTCTGAACAGACCTCAGCCTCTGGAGATCTTTTCAGAAATGCAGCTGGTCAGACCTTTATTTTTTTGAATCTCAGCTAAATGAGATAGGAGGACGTGAAGCTCTAAAGCAAAGTGTTGTTCTGTGCGTTTGTCCTGTCTTCTGAGCAAAGTTTCCAGGCTCTTCTGTTCCCCTTTTCTTACAAATTTGCCTTCCCACTTTTCCTGCTTTTCTGTGCATTTAAAGACTTTTTTTTTAATTTAAAAAGAATTTCAATATTCATCATTCATTCTCTCAGATACCCAAAGAACTGGATTTATTTTTTACGCTTTCCTGTGGGGAAAAACTACCTTTTAGTAGTTTTCCTTGTCCTTGCTTTCCTTCTGTAGAACCAACTGCCAATCTATTACAGTTAATTTTCATTTATTTAATGTAATTGTGTATTTAAGGGAAGCAGCACCCAAATGTACATTCCTGATCAGAGGTAACTCTCATTTTATTTTCCTCCCCAATCCACAAGCGTGTTATTCAACGTGCTAATTATTACACTGATCTATGACTAAGGATACACAGATCTCCTCATTTCCCCCCACCCCTTAACATTTTGAGAAGATCAGTACATTTTGTCTGTGAAGAGCCCTGGATTAAATGCCACCCACAAATGATTTTTTGCATGTTTTATTTTGCCAAGGGAGGTTGTCAGACGCTGGGGGAAATAATGGAATGTTGGCTGACCTAAGACTTCAATTAACTAACAAGGAAGTTTACAAAAGCTGTCACATTAACTTTGCACTTTGTTTTACCAGGGCAGAAACGCTTTGTCACACAGCACCTATTTCTTGCTTTGCTTACCTCGAGGCACGAAGCGCAGACGGGCAAGAGATTTATTCGTTGTTCCTGATGCAAACAGTATTCTGCAAATATTAACTAATGGGGCAGAGGTTTCGTGCCCATCGGTTGTTTGTCTCTCAGCCCAATACAACCCAAGTAATTGGTGTTTGACTCGTGGTTTTGAATGAAAGTGTTGGATTTGGGGGCAGCATCTGGGTTTGAGTGGTTTAGCCTTACAAGAAGCCAGTGGACTGCTTTCACATTGTGTTTAACCATTAAATTGAAAACATTATGGACAGTGTTCTCATGTGTTTTGATGATGATTATAAACCCACATGCATCTCAAGTTTGTAAGGGACTGCTGTTCACGTCCCCTTTCATTTCTGTCACAGCTTCCTCAGGCCAGTCCTTAAGGAAGGTTTCCTTTCAGTCCACTGCTTCTGCACCATAATTTTATAAATTATTTCCCCCTTATTTTCCATTTCCTGTTAACAGAGTCTCATTTCTTCCCTTACCCCACCCTTCATCTTCTGTTGATGCACAACATCTATCAGAGCCTCCTTTTTCTCAGGCTCCCACTCACAACTCATTTTGTCGTGCTCACCAGGCCTGTGCTCGTGGTCCTGAAGCTGTTATTCCTCCCTTCTTGCAAGAAAGTAATGAACCCTCCATCCCCTATCTCTTCGTTTAATCACCATCTCAGCCCATCCATTCCCAGACACCCTATGACTTTCGTCTGGCTTCCCACACCTCTGATTCATGGGCAGGGGAACATAAGAAGCTGAAAAAATCAAGAACTTCTCCCAAATGTAAAACAATTGTAGACCTCACCTCATCTTCAGCTTTTTCTTTCTTCATCACTTAACCTTGGCCAGGTCATTGAGATGGTAATTGAGAACGTGGTGGCTTTTTTTCCTGTGGTCCCTTCTAACCCTGACTAACTCTATGGCTTGGTCTAGGTGATCCTGCTGTGGCAGAGGGATTAGACTAGATGATCTTTTGGGGTCCCTTCCAATCCCTAATGATTCTATGAAATTCTCAAAAAAAAAAAAAGAAGGGAGAAAACTTATCAGACCTTGTACCTGCTAAATCCTTTGACAGCTGCTTTCTCATCCTGCTGCCTGAAAATGAATCAACTAATTATTCCAGTGGCTCTGTACATCCAGACAGCTTAGAGTTGCCTCTTTATCGCTGGCTGCAGTAACTGTCCTAGCGTTCTGGAATAGTTAAGAAGATTGAAAACTGCCTTTTTGCTTTTCCCCCTGTAATTTCAGAGTACACAGACTGTGAAAGAAGGAACGGTCTGGAACTTTGGAGCCTGTTGCCAGTGGTTAGATTGTGCCAGCGCTGAGTTTAGAGCTGCTCGTGTAGGATGGTGTGTTTGGGTTAATATTCTAAAGCAGTGTGATGTGGAAGCTTGGAACCAAGAGACGAGTGCAGTGAATATGTGGAGCTAGTGGGGGAAGGGGGAGTCAAAACCATCACTGAATTACCTCCTGAAGACCCTCACGTCTCTCAGGAAGGCTCTTCTTGACCTAGTTAAGACAGTTTATCCTTTGGAATGGTCTAAAAAAATTGTTTTGAACTACCTGGTGCCCACATGAAACATGTAAAGTTTTCAATTAGAGGAGTTGGCAGGTTGCTTGTAAACTGAAGTCATTTCCTTTCCCTTGACAATTAGATTTGCTTTATCACCTCCTTTGTCAGTGAGCACTGTTCATTAAGAATGCTTTGGCCATTTCATTTGACAACCTGACTTTTGCCTGCTCTGTGGCTTTAACTGAAGGAAGTCCCTCTGTGGGGACTCAATCACCAAGCTATGTATTCACCTTCATTTTTGACCCCAGATAAACCAAACTGCCCCTTTTTAGGAACATTTAGATAGGAAAGCAACCTAGCGATGAATTCTTGGCAAGCAGTTTGCAAAGTATCACAGTATCACAGTATTATCAAGGTTGGAAGAGACCTCATAGATCATCAAGTCCGACCTGTCACCACAGAGCTCAAGGCACCAAGTGCCACGTCCAATCCTGCCTTGAACAGCTCCAGAGTTGGCGACTCCACCACCTCCCTGGGCAGGCCATTGTGATTGTCTTTCCTCCACTTTTCCACCTGTGGATTTTTGAATGGTCACATGGAAAAGTGAATAAAACCTTCAGCACTGGAAGAGGCTGCCCAGGGAGCTTGTGGAGTCTCCTTCACTGGAGATGTTTACAACCCATCTGGACGTGTTCCTGTGCGACTTGGTCTAGGTGATCCTGCTGTGGCAGGGGGATTGGACGACATGATCTTTTGAGGTCCCTTCCAATCCCTGGTGATTCTATCATTCTATTCTATGATTCTCTCATCTCAGATGCTTCAAGTCCTGTCATAGAGTCAGGAGGTTTCTGGATAAAGCAGTCCTGTGGCTGCCCTTTATTATACACTGCAGTGAGGTAGGGGAGTCCATCCTTGCAGCACTGGCCAGTTTTGAGCCAAATTAGGAAATCACTGAACTAATCATCTCTTGGACCTGTTGGAGATCCAGAGGAGACCACAAACATGATCTGAGGGCTGGGACCCCTTTGCTCTGAGGTCAGGCTGGGAGAGTTGGAGATCTTCAGTGTGGAGAAGAGAAGGCTCCAGGGAGACCTTACTAGAGCCTTTCAGTGTTTGAAGGGGGCCTTAAAGATGTAGATAGACTTTCTAGCAGGGGCTGTTGTGACAGGACAAGAGGCAATGGTTTAAAACTGAAAAACGGGACGCTCAGACTACATACAAGGAAGATGTTTTTTACACTGAGGGTGATGAGTCTCTAGCCCAGGTTGCCAAGAGAGGTGAGAGAACCTCCATCCCTGGAACCATCCCAGGTCAGGTTGGACCTTGAGGCTCTGAGCAACCTGCTCTAATTGAAGATTAGTTCCCTTCCCACCCAAACCACTTTGTGATTCTGTGGTGCTCTTGAAACCTGGGGTTAGTATTGATACCGGAGTCTTTCTGTGCAGAAGAGAAATGTGGGCTGTCAAGATTAATAGCAATTGACCACAGAACATTATTAACACACACCAACCCATGAGTTAGTCACCAAGCAGTAATCAATGCCACAAGTGCCCCAAGATACTTGAGGTGAGGTTTAGTGGCTTTTGTGATGGTCTCTGGGTATGTTCTTGTTGCTGTGAGAACATCAGTGCTTGTGACAGGACATGGATTTGCAAGGAAAACACTGATGTTGTGGAGAAGTTTTGAGGAGGGTTGATCTCGTGTCTGGTGCTCCACAGATGGGTTGTTGTGAGCATCCTGCCTTTCAGGCTGTTCTGGGTGAAGTTTCTGAGAAGATTGATGCTGTGACTTCATAGAAAGTGTGTGTCTGGTGAGGGCAAGGCTCATTTAAATTTCGTGGTGCTTGCAGGCAGTGGCAAGTGTCTGAGATGGCAGCAGGTCAGTCCGTGCCATGGACAAGCTCTGCATTGCTGTGGAGTAAGTAGAGGGGTGTGTGTCTTCCATAGCTGCAAACAAGCTACTGAAATTTGGTCAGTGGGAAGGTGGCTATAGGGTTTGGCTCTGATAAACTTCTCTTCCAAACATCGACCACTTCCCTTTTGTTATTTTGTCCCTGGTGTTGTAGAGCCCAAGTGTTCAGACCTCCCTGTACTGGAGTCTTTCAGGATGGAGCAAAGTTGTCATGGCAAGGAAGAGAAGGAGGAACAAAAGAGGGATACATGTTGGAAAGGCAAAGTAGTCAGGATGTGGTATGACAGATGAGGTCAGACAAGCTAAATGCAAAGCTAGGCTCAAGCAGCTTAGCAGAAAAGACATTATTTATGGAGATGTGGACCATAAAAATACAACACATTAGATGTATGCAAAAAATACTCATTTTTCCCTCTACTCTCTCTCTGAGCATCTGCAGTGGATTTACCTTTCTTAGTTGTAACACCAAACCTGGGATTCACTTGCTGTAGGAGAAGTTCAGATAAAAAGGACATGAATTAAAGCAAACGTGCCCTCTGAAGCTCTCATTTCTCAGTGAGAGTAGCAAAGCTTAATGTAATTAAACCAGCTGTCTACAGTGTTTATGTACAATCCCACTGACTGGAGAATACCTTTAATTTCATTGTAAGGTCAGACACAGAGGGGGAGGAAGGGTTGATGCTGTCTCTCAGTCAGCAGTAATCAAGGGCTGGCAACTCAGCTTTGGAAATTGAACCGATTAGAAGTTCTTGGCAGAGATTCCCAAATGCTCAGGAGACTCAATGCAATCAGAGCTTTGACATTTTGGCCAGCTCATTAAATAGTTGGCTATAAGCATTGCAGGGCAAGCGATCAGCCCCTTCTGTGCTATTCCTGGGGCGGAGGCTTCCTGCCTTCTGTCTCAGGATCAAGAGCCTGGGCAGTAGTGTTAGGAGGTACCAAGAGCTGAATATTTTCTCTTTGGGCAAGGTTAGTTTCTAGCCTATTCCCTCTTCTCCAGTCCTGATGGTTAATAATAATTAGTCCTAATTAATAATACATAGACACATAAAATTCATTAGCAATAAGCAGTTATTATCAAGGAGGCAGAAAGACAGGATATTCTTAAACATCCAGCTTGTCACTGGGATTGTCATCTTTTGGTTTTTGATGACATTCCCTTCATTACATTGTCTAAGCTCTCTCTTAGGTGTTAAACCAAGGTGCAGTGAAGATCATAGACTCATCAGGGATTGGAAGGGACCTCGAAAGATCATCTACTAATTCCCACTGGCAGGCTGGCTGTGTAACATTTCAGAGGAAGGTTGGTCCACGTGGCCACCACCTGAAAGCAGACACTTCTGTATGTGAAATGAAGAGCATGCAGGCGTAGAGTACAGACTTCAAAGTGTCAAAATTAGCTTCAGAAGAATTTCCTCATGTACCTACTACATTTGTAAGAGTGAATGAATGAGAGCTCAGCTTTGCTGAGCTAAGCTTGAGAGATTTACCAGTGGTGGGGTCTTAACTCCAAGGCTGCATTCAGAGCAAGACCCCAGCCAAGCGAACACAGGTGGGCTGCCTCATCCAGTGGGTAGACATGTGGCAAAGGAATCTGCTGCCCACCTGAGCCAATGCTTTCAGGACAAGCATATTGCACCACTTGAAGTAGATCTCTGGGGTGGATGTAGTCTCTGTAGTAAGGATGGAGATTATCCTCAGTACCTTAGTTGCTTGGTTTCACCTACTGGTGCTTAGATCGTGTCTGATAAAGCATGATATACTTGGGAATCAGTAGAAAATAATGCAGGCAGTGATTTTGGAAGACTGAGGCAGCACATGTGGAAGACTGAGGCAGCACATGTGGAAGACGTGAAATAATCAAGTGAAAAAGAAAATTTCAGTATGATTAGGGAACCTCTGAGGAGCTCAACGTTTGCTTTGAGATGTGTGGTCAAGATGAAAGAATACAGGAGAGCTGGCAGTGCAAGGGAAGCCTTTCCCCCCTGTTTCTGGAGCTCTTAATTTCTGTCATATCTGCTTTGATTCCAGGAGGGTGTTACCATTTCCTACTGGTATTTAGCTGTTGGATTTGGGTGGGGTGAGCCTCACAGATTGTGTTTTGTCAGCCAACCTAAGCACTAAGTACAGCATCAGATGAGTATTTCGAAGTGTGTGATTTGTACCAGCACCAAGGGTTGTGGGGAGGCAGTCAGTAGTCTATGATATATGTGTGTTTGAACTAGAGCCAAGCAATTCCCCCTAGATAACTGTGTCTCGGCAGTTTTCCCCTGATAAAATAATTAATATGCAGATAGATGGCTCTTGCCCAGCCATCCTTCATTCTCATTATTTGGTGTGCATTGTTTATGGCATTACTTCAAAAGCAATCCAGTGATATCCTTGGCAAATGGTCTCTCCCTTGACTAACGGTCTTGCTTAGCAAGTTCTCTTTCCTTCATTGTGTATGGCCATAACGTGCCCGTGGCATAAGCCTTGCGGAATCACAGACTGGTTGAGTTGGAAGGGTCACCTGGTTGCACCCACGTGCTCAGGCAGGGCCATCTAGAGCCAGCTGCCCAGGACCACGTCCAGTGCCTTTTGAGTATCTCTATGACATTGCTGAGTATTCCATGCCATTGCTTGGTCACAGAGAAAAGGTCTTTCCTGATGTTTCAGTATGTGCCCGTTGCCACTGGGCATAAGGAATGAAGGAAGCAACGGCCACAGGTCATCTTAAAGGTCTCTTCCGACCAAAATGATTCCATTATTCTATCTTCTCTACCTAGGGACCTTACTGTGACCCAGCATAAGACACAGAAAGTGCTAACACTGGTTTTCTTTCCCTCTCCTTGTCTCCTGCAGGTAATGCAGGTAGTGAAAGAACAGATAATGAGAGCACTCACTACCAAGCCTAGCTCTCTGGACCAATTCAAGAGCAAACTTCAGAACCTCAGTTACACAGAAATCCTGAAAATACGCCAGTCTGAAAGAATGAACCAGGAAGATTTCCAGTCTCGTCCGATTCTGTAAGTACTGCCTTCTCTTCCCGTCCATTTTTCACGGAAGGACTGTCAACGAGCTCTTCTGGGGGAACCCTGCGAGGGAAGCTGTCCGGGGAGCCCTGCTCAAAAGCACCAGTGTGTCATCTGCTTCAAGTACATTATGTTTTCATCCTGTTGGGAATCCTCACTTGTTTTTTTGAGTTCAGTTAAACCACATTCAGCAAACCCCTGTAGGGGCTTATCTCCTGGTTCTTTACGGCCAAGCATCAAATGCTGGGGTCCCCAGCATAGCTGCTTCCTGTTTCTCAGAATACCCTGGGTTCTGTTGTATGAAAAGTGGAAGCTGTGCTTGGCTCTGGATCAAGTCTGAGCTTGTGGCTAAACTGATGGCACAGGGCAGATGCAGACTCTGTGGTGCACGAGTGATGTGCTGAGAATAGCAGGAAACACTTAAGATCAGCCAGGAAATGGTGAGGACTGTGGACACGTGAGCTGAAGCCTCATGGAATCCTCTTCATGTTTCAAGTGGGATGTATTGTGGGGTTTTTTTTTTCCCAATTCTCCTTTTCAAGGTAAAGATACAGAGAGCAGGACCAGGATTCCAGGATTCAGGAGGAGGGTGGGTTTTTTGACGTTGTTTCTGACAGATACATGTAAATACAGATCAGCTCTGGGGACACTTTTCTCTAGGGGCAGCAGGGCAAGAGCAGAAGTATAAGCAAAGTAGAATTACACACTTTAAATTTTAATCACACCCATGTGGATCAAAGGGGGAATGATTCTTTTATGGTTTTGGTGCATGAGAAGATAGGACCTAATGTCCAATTAGATCTGATGTCAGTCACAGTAACGCATCAATTAAAGAGCTGCAAATGGCTCCAGTCAGTTTTGCATCATTACACTGCTGAGAAGCCCCCTGCCAATCCCCTGCAACGTTTAGTGGTTCAGAGCTGCTCAGTACTGCTAAGCTTGTCACCAAAGCTTCCCTATGAGTCAACTGTTTAAGTATGATATGGGTCAGCTACTTGTTCTCTTGCCCCATCGCTTCGTGAAGCCTGCCGGTGCCATCAGCAAGCTCTGTATTTCCAGTGTCACTCCAGCTTGTTGCTGCCACAGCACGGATCCCCCTTCCCCATCGTGGAAAGAGTGGAACAGCCAACAGAAATAGTTAAAAGCATCTGAAGTGTTGCCAGAGACTCAATTCAGGTTCAGGACAAAGGCTAAGCCTAAAGGCTATAAAGGCTAAGTAGATCGATAAGGTGTTTAAGCAATCACAACCACACTTGCAGAGATTTAACTCTCTGCATTTGCATTTTGATTGCATCCGTGATCACTTATTCTTGACTGTGAAAAGAAACGGCTCCTTCATTTTTTCCCCTTTGATTTGATTCCTTATATTGAGCTCTCAGATTGTATAGGTGGCACAATGGATGGCAGTACAGAATCATGGCCTCATTGTGGGCGGAAGGAGACCGTGAGTGAATAGAACAATGGTGGCTGTGCTGGGTGTTTTAAAGCCTTGCAATACGCTCAGAGAGGTTGAGCACGTAGGTGGAAACAGAGTCAGCAGACTTGGTTCAATTCTGAATGAGAATGTGCCAATCAGATGATGGTTTCTCTTGCCCTGAACATGATAGCGGTCGTTTTCCCTCTGTTCATTGTATGAAGCACTGAATCATAGCCTTGGGTTGGGATGGACCTCAGAGACCATCTAGTTACAAGCCCCTTGCTGTGGGCAAGGACATCTCTCACTAGACCAGGCTGCCTAGAGCCCCGTCCAACCTGGCCTTGAATGCTTCTAGAACAGCCATAGCTTCCTGGGCAACCTCTTTCAGTGCCTCAGCATCCTCACAGTGAGGATTCTTTTAATGAGTTCTAATCTAAATCTCCCCTCTTTTAGCTTGAAACCATTGCCCCCTATCCTGTCACTAGAGTCCCTCATAAGAAGTCCCTCTCCTGTAGTCTCCTCAGGTGCTGGAAGGCTGCTATATGGTTTTCCTGGAGCCTTCTCTTCTCCAGGCTGAACAACCCCAATTCCCTCAGCCTGTCTTTATAGGAGAGGTGCTCCAGCCATCAGAAGCTTTATGTTTTCAAGCTGCTGTATGAGAGAAGCTTCAGTTGCTTTGGATTTGAACATAAACTGCAAAATGCTGCCTTAAATTCTCGTAACTGCCGCCTCGTTTTGCAGGAATTAATTGTTTCCTTTATATGAGCATTGTGTTCTCGTGTGTTTTTTTCAGTTTCAACTCTTGATTAGGAGGAATAAAAATATCTCTTAGAATGGAATTGATTCAGCATTGTGGGATCATTATTGATCAGTCAAACTGCCATTCCACTAGGAAATGAAGAGGTAGCACTGGTTCACTTTCAATGATTATGGAGGAAGGTATCTAGCAACCCTGTGACTCTGCAGGGGACCAGAGAGCTCCTTGACACTCTTTAAGGTCCCTTCTAATGCAAACCATAGGGAAAACTACTTCTATGAATGGGTCATCATCAGGCATTGAACAGCTGCCCAGGGAGGGGATTGAATCGCTGTCCCTGGTTGTGGTTAAAAGGCATGTAGATCTGGAGCTCGAGGAGATGATTTATCAGTGGACTCAGTTGAGTTAATGGTTGGACTTGATGATCTTGAAGGTCTTTTTCAAGCTAAACTATTATGTGATTCAGTGATAATAGTGGATAAAGATCTGGCTTCCATGTAGAGGGTTGCTCGGTCCAGGAGTGTTAATGTCAGCTAAGAAGCCATTGCTAAGTAACATCTCCATGAAAATCAGCCACATACAGGGATGCAGAGGGAGGGAGGGATGTGGATGCTGCCTCACTTTTTATCTTACAGATTTCTCTGCAATCTTAGGAGTCACTAATGCCTACTCTGAGCGTGTGAGGTGATTAGGAGAGAGCACAGCTACAAGCCAGAAAGATGAAAAGGCAAAACACCTAAAAGCATTTCTGGGATTACTTTTCTGATGTGATGATTTAATGTCTGTGATGTGCCCCGTCCTGGAAGGAAAACAGATAACAAGAGAGTGTCTTAACTCTAAGCTGGAATGGTAAAAGCTGGGGACAGACAGATCTGGAGCTGAAGAATTTATATTCATTTGAATAATTTAAAAATAACTTCTGGTTATTTTCAGGCTTGCCAACAATTCAGGTCTGTTACTCTGAAAGCAAGGAGCTGCTGGCAGTATTGCCTGTGGTGCTGAGGCCAGTGAGATCAAAAAATCAGCTGTCATTTATACTGCTCTTGTTCCCTCAGCCCTTCCTCTTACCAGCCCACTAACTTTTGTCATTCTTATGTGACAGGAACACAATAGGAAACTAACAGCAAGTTTTGAAGCTGCTGTCTCCTTAGACTTTCTGAGGTTGTGTTCTCTCTTTCTCTCCACAAGGTGCAAACTGTCATTTGAAGGACAATAAACAATGTTTTCACAAAACATATTTGCATGTAGGGCCTTCCTTTACCTCAAGGTTCCTGATTGATTTCTAAATTAGGGAGGAGGACCTATTTCTGGTGCAGAGATTTTTTTTTCTACCTCTCCTGTCTTTAAGCACTGACCCTGAGGACCTGAACGTCCATGCCTTCAGATGGCCTTCTGAAGGCAACATAAAGATTCAGAGAAGCACATCTCTTCTTTAACTGTGTGTTTTGGTTTGATTAGTCTTCCTCGTTTCTGTTGTCATGAAGTGGTGGAACAGAAGCCGTGACAGTGAGGAGCACTGTCGTGGTCACCTTGAAAAATACATCTGGAGCCACGGTAGCTGAAAAGTGACTGAAAGCCATCGCATGAGTTACAGTAGCCATGCAATGGCATGAGCTGCTGAGAACAGTGGCGTGCAGGTGACTGTGGCAAGGGATAGATGTTCTTATGGGGTGTCACTAAGACTGTTTCTCTGTGGATTGGTGAGTTCTCCCCACAGTGTCCATGTGCTAAAGTACAGTGACAATAAAAAAGGATACCCTGAGCTTCGTGGTTGTGAGAGTGAAAATATTTAGAGACGCTCCAGCACGTTGGCAGGGGACCTTACTTTCTCCTGTGGAGAGTCTGCCTTAGGCAGTGGAGGACTGGGGTTTTTTGTGCTGGTTAGACATCTTCCTCCTCTGGTTAACAGAAGGCAGGTTGAGCTTTAAAGGACAGAAGAGGGAGA
This sequence comes from Rhinopomastus cyanomelas, assembly GCA_013400115.1. Classification (NCBI taxonomy): domain Eukaryota; kingdom Metazoa; phylum Chordata; class Aves; order Bucerotiformes; family Rhinopomastidae; genus Rhinopomastus; species Rhinopomastus cyanomelas. The sequence goes on along the minus strand of VXBP01000441.1, from coordinate 428,257 downwards.
ACTGTGAGCAGCCAGATGTTCGTGCGCTACGTGACTCATCCGTTTTCATTTTCTTCAGCAGTGCCTCACAACTATGATGTTGTTGACTTTTTTACCTTTAGTAATAACCATCCCACTTCTGAATTAGACTACCAAAATATCAAACTGGTGTTTATACCAGTCCTGAGCGTTTGAAATCAGTCCAGCTGGAGATGTGGTCTGCCGCCTGGACTGCTGAGTGACTGTGTTTTGCCACTCTTCTCCTCATCCTCTTCTCCCAACTCTTACCTGAGGACTGCAGAAGCTCATCAGCTCTGTAAAGACCAGACAAATTCAGACTCAAAATTCTTCTGATCGCAGTGTTTCCCCATTCAGCATATTCATATCTTAGTTCCCAAAGAGAAGACAGCAGGGCTTGGAAATTACCCTGGAGGACCACTAATACATTTCCAAAGGGTGGCCTGTTTCTATAGTTACAGCTCCTCCTAGATTTTTTTGACCAGCTAGATTTTCACAGCTTGTAAATAAACAATGAGTTACCTGTCAAGAACTTCCACCATTTTATTCATTCCTGGGGGAAAGGTGGCATTTTTGTTGAAAGCCCTGATCCGTCTAGCAAAGGAATTGCAGTGGTTGCACTGGAGGTCTGGCAGGTCAGAGGTGTGGGACGCAAACAAATGTGGAACGCAGCAGAGCCTGAGCTCCTGAAGTTTGCAAGAAGAGAGGGATCACTGTCACTGTGGGATACCACAGCTTGGCTTCCTTCTGATGGTGATCCCTGCGACACAGTGCCAGACAGAATGATTTTGTGGTGCTACCTAATTTGCACAGCAACGCAAAATTGTGGGTCTGACACGCTTCATCTTTTATAAATCCCCTCCACACCGAGTTATTTTTTAATCTTACTAGGCTTGCAGAGATGTTAATGTTTAAACCTGTCTTTTAAACCTGTCTTTTATGTATTCTTAATGAGTCTAAGTGAGGATGTAACTGATGAATTCAGACATCTGTGAATCCTGGTGATGGTGTATGAAATGAAACTTGGGCTCTCGTGTGCGTTCATCCTCTGCCTAGTTCTTGACGTGCTGAACTCTTCCGTGTAGAAAGTGGATTTTTCCTAAGGGCACATAATGATATTGCTGAATGCACTGTGGGTTTCTGTGGTCCTAGGCAAGGACAAAGTGTGGTCCTTGAGCAAACCCTAGCCATGGTTTAGTCTTCCACAAAATTCTGATAGCAATACATTAATTCAATGGTGTAGAATCACAGAATCATTAGGGGATTGGAAGGGACCTCAAAAGATCATCTAGTCCAATCCCCCTGACACAGCAGGATCACCTAGACCAAGACACACAGGATCACATCCAGGTGGGTCTTGAACATCTCCAGTGAAGGAGACTCCACAACTCCCCTGGGCAGCCTGTTCCAGTGCTCCATCACCCTCACTGGGAAGAAGTTCCTTCTCATGTTGATGTGGAACCTTCTGTGTTCCAGCTCACACCCATTGCTCCTCATCCTATCACTGGATGACACTGAGCAGAGCCTGGCTCCATGCTCCTGACACCCGCCCCTCACATATTTATAGACATTAATGAGGTCACCCCTCAGTCTCCTCTTTTCCAAGCTAAAGAGACCCAGCTCCCTCAGCCTTAAGAATTAAGAACAAGAGTGTAGTGCCAGCCATTATTTTAGCTCATTGGTATTTCTCACTGGTTTTTATTGCTGTTTCAAAACTGGTTTGTGGTCTCTGTGTCATAGTGTGAGTAAAGTATTGCATTGCAGGTGATGGTGCAACAAAAGGTGACAGACTCTCAAATAAGCACAAATCAGCATGAAGCTTAGGTGCTGCTGTGGCGAGAGACCGTTACATCCTGCCAAAAAGCCTTGTTGATGCATTATAGTGAGTGTTGTTTTTAGATGAAGACAGGAAGAAACAAGCAAGTGACTTGCCTGAGTCGTTCAGGGAGATGCCAGTCTTTGTTATAAGAAGAAAGGGGGTTTTGATGGAGCAGACTAGGTTCTGATCTGGGCCTGCCTGTGACTGTTGTTCCCTTGCAGAAACGTCTCGTGAGGCTCTGCCTCACAGCAAAGAGGATAGTCTTTGACTGGGTTTTGACAAGTGCCTACTTTCTCTCTTCCCAAGGGAGCTAAAAGAGAAGATTCAGCCTGAAATCTTAGAACTGATAAAGCAGCAACGTCTCAATCGACTTGTGGAGGGCACCTGCTTCAGGAAACTCAACAGTCGGCGTCGCCAAGGTACAGCTGAGCCTGCCTGGTCTGGCTTTTTGTTATTGCTTTTATCTAAAAGCTGAGGTGAGGAGCATAGCTGTTACAGGCATGACCTTTGGTGGTGGTGCTGTCTTGACTGGGGCACATCCAAAAACATCTTCTAATTGCAGTTGTTGCAGGATTTCTTGGGTTTTCCTGGAACCAGTTTTAGACTTGGACCACCTTTCTCTGTGTCACGGGCTCATTCTGCACCTTGTAGTCCTGAATATCCTTGGGTTTTGTCTTCTACTACCATCTACATTCAACGCATTGTGGTGTTTAAATATACTTTTAAAAAGCACTTGGATCAGTAATTTTTGTACCTTCAGGTGAATGCTTGAGTGACGTGAGATTAATTTCCCAAGTCTATGAGTCATTACTCCATGCTAGATCTACAGCTCTTTTTATATAATCAGCCTCTCTGTGGTTCTTTTCCCTTCTGTGGTTCTTTCTCTGGAAACAAAAAAGGGGACGTGGTGTAAATCAGATCAATTAGAAGTGGTAACCCCAGATTTCCCTTTAATCCCCTCATTTTGTGATGATTCAGACTGATGTTTATTTTCTGCTGTAAAAGTAATACAAAATAGAGAAGAGGACTGGCAGACATCAGTATTTGGGACCTTTAGATCAATTGGGGAAAACTGCTTTCTTCACAGAGGGAAACATCTCCATGATGCTCCTTCCTTAGCACAAAGGAGGCAGTTTCCTTCATTTAGGGAGGCAGTTGTGGATGTTTTCAAGGTCTTTATGGAAGAGTTGAGTTGCAGGGAAATGTGCTGCAGCTCAATATCTTCTCTGTTAAGCCTACAACCATCTGTGAAGCCCCTTGCACAGAGTTCAGGGGAACAGCATTGATACTCCACCATGACTTTCTCTTGAGGTTTCATAGGCAGGGACGTAGCTTGTGCGAGAACGTGCCCTACACAGGAGAACGCTGGAAGCATTAAATTGCCCCCTTGAAAAATAATAAACAGGTATTATCCCATGATAAAGACTCAAGAGCAAACTTCTATTAAGGCTATAGTTGGAACATGTGGTAGGACACACAATGAGTTGAAAAAATTGACTTCCAAAAGTAAATGAGCAGGAAGTTTACAGCTTCATAGGGTCTTTTGAGAAGAGGTGCAACACTTTCCTATAGGCTTGGCATTGGAAAGCATCTAATGCAGTGAGTGATTTGGTTGGGGGGATGCTGAAACTGTGGTATCGACAGCCTTTTGTGTTCAGCACAGGATTTCCCTGTCAGCAGGATCAGAGAAGTACCATTGTTGTCCCAGCAGGATCCTTAGCACTTACAAAGGGTAGATGGCCTTGCCCTTGCAAGGTTTCATAGGAGAACTGCAGTACTAGCCCTGGTTTTATTAAGCATCCTCAATCAGCTGGAAATGAAACAGCAAGATCTGACCTGCTCTTCTGGTCAGTGGCAGATCATGAAGCTCTGTAAATCCCCACTTTGTTCCTTGTCTGTGGACATCAGCTGGCAGATAGCCCTCTTCAGCTTTCTCCTTCCGTTGTTAAATCCTAAAAGAACAGGGAGAAGACTAAAGCAAAAGCCTGCGAAGCACTTTGAAACCAAGTAAGTTATTTTTTCCAGTAGAGTTAAATACCAGCCAAAAGCATTTTATTGAGGATAATAGATACTTCTGACGCTGTCATCCAGTACCTTTGTAGTTTATGTTGCTGGATGCACTCTTGGAAAGAAGTTCCCCTTTTAGCTTTATAAAGATTATTGAGAAATTGTGTTTCATTAAAGTTGTTTTGCAGCCAAAGGTGAGATTTTGTAAAAAAGAGTAAATTTTGGAAGGTAGGGAAAGCCTGGTGATACAACCCATGACATTAACAACACAAGGCACCATGGTAGGCACCTGCAACGAGAAAGCCTAAATACTAAAAAACAAGTAAAGACAGGTTTTCTACCTCTTGCTAGGATAAATAACTCCTTCTGAGTGAGAAAACACACTTTGTCTCTTTTTTCTGTCAAGCCTCTTTGCTCCTGCTGCTCTATCCCACCCTCCATAGTCACATAGAAAATAATACTCTGTGCGTGTGTGACTTGCTGAGTGCAGCCATTAGCCAGATGTGCCTCCAGTATTGCCAGAGGTCAGTTATTCTCCAGTCACTAGCTGGCTTTCATCTGAGCAGTTAAGGCCAGTTGGACTGAAAACATGTCACTACAGTTGGACTAGAGAAGGAGAGCACAATGAAAGAAAGAGCAAGCACGTAGATCTAAAATCTACACACGTACATGTGTTCGTGTTCATGTATTTAAAGGTGTCTTCCTGTTGCTGAATCCATGAGGGGAATTTTCTGTTGGACAAAATGTAGAAGACTCACAGACAAGGCTTGAGCTTTGAGGGAAATTACTGAGACTGAGCCTAAAACCAAACAAATCTCCTTTTTCCTGAGCAGTGTTGCCCCACTGCAGCTGTGCACATGGATCTGCCAGCTGTGGAGTACCAGAGCTGCTGAGAAATGCCTTTCCCACCTCTAAAGCCTCTTACAATCATTGAATCATTTAGGTTGGAAAAGACCTTTATGATGGAGTCCAACCATTAACTCAGCTCTACCCACCCCACTGCTAAACCATGTCTTGTGTCACTTCAGCAGTGCAGTCTTGGGTTTAAGATCTCTGGAGGGCTTGGACAGTAGATTTTTCCGCTTTCTAAACACCACTGGCTAATCGTGGTAGAAGACAGCTTTATCTTCTCAGTTTTCTTTTTTTAATAATCAATTTAAAGCTGGTCATTTCCCATGTGCTATTGTGAATTAAGGCTTCTTCACCTTTTGTGGCAGCAGAAGCCATTTCCTATAATTTGTGTTTTAACTGCAGTGTTATTTTATACACTACGACTCCTGAGAAACTGCGTGTGGCACCTGTGCTGCAGTAAAATAACGTCCCGTTTAAAAGTGTTCCCCTCCAAGGCGCTGAGATCTCACAGAAGTGGTTGATTTTCCTGTTTTGTAACATCACACACCAAACCAGCTGGTAAGGCTGAAGTGGTTGTAAGATCCAGGGTCACTTCCCATCACAAATGTGCTGACTGTCCTCTTCAGCAGGGCTGGTGCAGTCATTTAGTGGCTGCAGCCGAAGGAACCTTGTTAGTTCCATTTATAGGTTTAATTTAAGGGTTTTCCCCTTGACAGCATGGCTGTGGCACAGTGGCAGTTGTTAGGGAGCCCACAGGAGAATTGAGCCAGACGTGCTTCAAGCCACAGTCTATGGCTATTAGGTCTTTAATTAACCTTGGGTTGTGGGGAATTGCTATAAAAGGCTCCACAAGCCTTCAGAGCTAGGGTTTCTTCCCATAAAACCACCTCTTCCTAATGACCATGTAAGGCATTTCCACTGAGGGATGTTTCCCTCTTCTGTTATTGGAGCAGGGCATTGGAACACGACCGAGGTTACCAAAACGCTCTAACCCCTGAGAGGTTAAAGAGTCAAACCTTATCAAACCCTGATTAGTACCACCAGCCCCATTTGTGATGAACTGAAAGGAATTCATGGTTGGTTGGTTTTTTAGTTGCACCATCTTCCTGGCCAGGTGATTGAGATGGTAACTGAGAATGTGTTGGCTTTTTTCCTGTGGTCCCTTCTAACCCAGACTGACTACATGACTTGGTCTAGGTGATCCTGCTGTGGCAGGGGGATTGGACTAGATGATCTTTCGAGGTCCCTTCCAATCCCTAATGATTCTACTCTACTCTATTCTGTGATTTTAATAGGAAAAGCAATATTGTTTTATCCTTAGAGCTGGAAAGGTGTGTTCTTTTGTACAATCTAATAAACACCGAGGTTGCTGTTACAGCTAGTCGTGAAAGCCTCCAGATAGACACTAAAGCCTCTTGCTACAATTACTAGAAGCTGTTCCTCACGTAGGCATGGGGTCAGATTCAACAGGGTATATTTTTAAGCATTATGTTTTGATCTGGTTCTGCTGCTATTTTGTTAGCAGAGCCAAGAAGTCCCTCTTTTGCTAACACCTGCCGAACTCCAATAGTGCTACAGCTCCTCAGGTGTTTCACCCCAACTGTGGCTCCATTAGCTCCCAGGAACAGCAGCACCATGGGTTCATATCAATGCTAGCTTCTCCCCTATGTTGTCCCGTGGACTTCTGCATCTCAGCTGCCAGCAGCAAGAGGAGCACAGCGCCAGAAAACCCCACTCCACCCCTGGCATTTTATCACCTAGTCTTGCTCTGAGCATTTGGAGGTTTATAGCCTGGATGTAACAAGATTGTATTTCTGACAGCTTAATGTTATGTGATCTATTAATTAAATAGAAAGTGCTCTGACAAGGAAGGGCAACCTTGTTCTTGCCGTTTCAGAAAGGGATTTGCCAAGCACCATCCTTGCACGTTAGGCAGCATGGTGGCCCAACTCTGCAAGGGCAGTGTTCTTCAGGAGCAGATTTTAACAAATAGTGTTAAGGAAAATCACATCCTGCAAAGCAGGAGCTGGCAAAAGATGTAAATGCACATCTCCTAGGAAGGGTGAAGTGCAAACTCGGGTGCGACTGCATGGTCACACGTGTATTCGTCACCTTGCAAAGCCCCAAGTTAGCTGCAGGACAAGGCAGCTAACGTCTGCTTTTTAAATCCCAGCGTGTTTGTTATGTCCAGTCCTTTCATAAATATGGGGGTGTTCAACCAAGTCTATAAAAAGACATGAGTCATAGTTTTCATAAAGTATGGGATATTTCAAACTTATCAGGTTTTGGGTGTCCCACACAAGACAGCTGGCAAGGCTTAGTTTTCACATAGTGGGTGCTAAAAACAAGGCACTTATGGGTTCTTCAGAGTCCTCCACTTTGCCAGTCTGCTGTCCACAAGGGTATACAATGGCCTGTAAAGCCAAGTCCATAGTTTCTTGTTGGTACTTGTCTTTGGAGCCAGTGACTAAGTCAATAAAAACAGGTAGATTAACGCCAGTTTCATTTAATCAAGTAACATCACTGAGCAAGGTCCCTGCCCTACTTTCCATACACCTCACACATCTCCTTCTGAAAGAAGACAAGACAGCCCTTCCCTGTAGGGCCTCGTTGGAGTCTTTTTGTCTCCTGTATTACTGGACAATCTTTCAAGGTCCCTTCCAGTCCCTAATGTTCTGTGATTCTGTGATAATGCTGATGAAGACCTGTTAGTGACCTTGTTGACTGTGTTCTGTTTTAACAGACAAATTTTGGTATTGTCGACTTTCACCCAACCACAAGGTCTTGCACTATGGAGACTTGGAAGAAAGTCCCCAGGGAGAGGTTCCCCACGATTCCTTGCAAGATAAACGTAAGTCAACTGCTACTTTTGCTCCTTCTGTGCCCATTCCCCTTCATAACTTGTAGTAGGCTTCTCAATACAGGGCTCCATCAACAGCTCTTGACAGAGATAGTGAGTAGAGGATGTTTCCTCCTGCATTTGAACATGGCTCTCCTGGTCTTGGCGAGTGTCTGTGAGGACTGAGGTCAGCTTTCTTAGGAGTTTATAACTTAATTCAGCTTGGAAATGTCATTTAGTGGTGGGGAACACAGTTTATTTTCATTGCTCAGCTGGTGGCAGAGTCAAATAAAAACACCTGGGCATGTTCAGACGCACTTGCCGTCTGTTTCTTTTGTGACAAACAGGTTTCTCCTCCAGCTGTCAGACTGTGGCAAGCAGAGATCTTTCTCATTATCATGAGAAGTGGACTTCTCATGATACTGTGAACAGTACTGAGAGCACCCTCCCGTTACTGTGTACCCAGCTGAGAGAGAACATGCCTCTGTGACAACTCCTGTCAAGGGATGTATTGAGACTCATGGTTAAAACCAGTTTCTCTGAAGGGCTCCAGAACTGTCCTCTCATGATAATCACTTCTTCGTCCTTCAACATGAGTTGTAGAGGTTTAACCTGCAGTTCTGGGCAAGTTGTTTATGATCATGGAAATAATGGCCAGTGTAGTTCTGTCACCAGAAGGTGAAGCTAGAAGAAATCAAGCACTGAACAAGGAATAATTTCTTTCTGTTTTCTGAGCCTCCATTAATAACAAAAAATTAGACATGTTTGTACAAGTATTTCAGTTGGTAGCTTTGCTGCTTTTAAGGAAAGGCTCATAGATAGAAGGAAGTGGGTTTTTACACTGAGGTTGGTGAAGTCCTGGACTAGGTTGCCCAAGAAAGGTGGTAGAAGTCCTATTCCTAGAACCATCCCAGGTCAGGTTGGATCCTGGGGCTCTGATCAACTTGTTTTAGGTGAAGATATCCCTGCTCACTGCAGGAGGGTTGGACTGCACGAGCTTTAAATGTCCCTTCCAACCCAACCCATTCTGTGATTCTATGAAAAACTAGATTTTCAGAAGGTAGAACTTTTTCCAGCCTGAAAATTGAGAAAGGAGAAAAGCAGTGCTTTAAACTTTCCAGTGTATTAGTAAAACAACCAACTGGTTCTCCTTTTTGCTTCTCCAACCTGTCTCAAGGCAGCTCCTTTTTAAAACTTCTAGGTGCTCCCCATCACAGACTGGGAGGAAAAGGCTGTCTGATGCTGGAGCCCTGGCAAATCCCAGTCACGTTCCCCCATTTTCATTGCCTTACAGATTGCCTCAAGGAGGTTTCAAGCTCCTGCTGCAGTCTTGGCAGAATGTAGGACAGGGGCTCAATTGCTGCATTGGCACTTGGAAGAGGCTGGGTTTTTCCTGGACAAGGCTCAGAGAAATAGTCCTTGCGAGGCACAGCAGAGTTAGAATGACAGAAGAATGAAGGTCACCCTAGGAGTGCAGGCACAGTTATGAGAGCAGCCGTTCCCAGATTTGTTTGCTTCCCCAACTCACCCCCCCTAACTTTGCCTTCGGGCTTCATCTTGCACTTGCATTTTCTGTGGGCTCTTGAGCCTGTTTGGAAGTGTCAGGATCCCATAGGGACAGAAGACTCCCACTTTACAACCCACTGGACCCGACCCACGTGCTCCCTGCGCGTGTCTGCTGGTGCAGTATGAGAACAGTGTCGTTACTTCACCGGTATCTCAGGTTTTCAGGCTGTGAAGGATAACGAGGTTTGCCATGAGTTTAATTAAACAGAACTGAGGATGTTGCACAATCTGAGATTATGAATTGGCACTGTCATTCCAGATGCATCAGGCCAAAGCAGAGTTTTACAGGATGTGTTCTAGAAATATTCTCAGTCTTCTCGTGTTTTTTGGATAGACCTATATTGAATTTTGAACTACTAAGGTCTGAAGGTGATTGCCTGGTTGTCAGCATTTGGGAACAGGTCAACAGGTGAAGGAGAATAAGCTGGTGAAGGAGAACAGAGGATGAAGAGAAGCATTTTGTGTACTCTTTGCCAGGCTGGAATGGCTGGAATAACTAGTGTCTTATTTCCAAAAATAAATGGGGGGGGGGTTGTTAATCGTTTCACTTTGATGTATGTGGTCCCTCTCTTCAGGCTGGCAGAGTTAACAGGCTGGGTCAGAAAAGAGCAGCCCTCTTTGTTAGGGCTTTGTCTGTTACAAGTACATCACATCTGTGCTTGCACCCTCAAACATCTCACAGTCAGCTCCTGATGCCATCTGAAGTCTGTTTTTCCAAAGGAAGAAATAAGCCACGTTCTAGATCAGATACATCATCAGTATCTGCAGATCATGTGCATGAACTGGAGAAAGTCCTTCTTGGTTGAGGGATCTAACCCTACCTTATGCAAACAGAGAAATTGTTTTCTGAGCATCTTCAGCAAATGGCAGGAATTCTTTCTTCTGAAGACCTTTCCACTGTAGTTGCAGTCAGATATCTCCTTTACTTCCTGGTTTGTCCTAGCTCACTCTCCCCTCTCAAAAACACTGCACCAGAGAGTAGGGTCCTGTCAGACACCAGGGCCATAGCATGAAACAAAAGGCAGAGAGGTTGAGGAGTGAAGGGCCAGCCAAATGCATTTCTCCTCTCGAGTATTTCCATTAGAGTTTGCAAAGAGCTGAGCAGTAACAGATGTTCATATCATTATGCTGTTATATACATGCCATTATGTATTAGGCTGTTCCACAGCCACAAGGACAATGAATTATGTATAGGTTGTAGAAACTGTCACTCGCTGACTCTATTGTATTGTGGAGCTTATGGATTCTCCTTAATGTAATCACCTTTGGAAAATTGACCTCCACTTGAAACTCAGAAAGACTTCTCTGTATGTCTTAGCAACCTGATTCTGAGTGAATCTGAGTGCTTCCAATATTTTTTGTCCTGTGGTTTTTTTTTTTCTCCCGAATGATTTCTCATGTCACATTTTAAAGCAATTGGAATGAGTCATCACAAGCCTTAGTAGTCCTGTTAGAAAGTGCCTGAACTGCTGATGGGAGTGAAATAGAAAACTGTTTGGAAAATCCATGCAGGGATTTTCAGAAGGATGACAGCAACAAACCGGGTAGGGTCCAACTTGCCCAGCATCCAGCGGAGATTTTACCTGGATGTCCGGTAAAGTGGAACAACTGGGAAAGAGTATTTTATTAGTAAGACAGAAAACAATGTTTGTCTCTAGGTATTTACCCAAAGGAGTCTCAACAGGTGAGAAAAAGCACGCTCACATTTCTATCCAGGTGCCAGGAGTTTTGTTAGGATGTGCTGATTCCTCTTGTAGTCGTTTTCCTCTGGTTTGCTTTCTTACAGCACTCTGGAAGTGGCCAAGCAGGAGACAGTCTCCTCCACAGACAAAACTGAAGTGTTACATCAATTTTGTCTCTTGGTTCTAACTACTTTTCTGCTCGTTTCCTCTCCTTGCAGTGCCAGTGGCAGATATAAAGGCTGTTGTGACCGGGAAGGACTGCCCCCACATGAAGGAGAAAGGAGCTCTTAAACAAAACAAGGTACACTCCTCGTGTTGCTGTTACACCAACTGAAAGCCCTCAACCTTCCCTGAAGAAACACTGATACTTGTCGTTCCATCCTGATGCCTTTCGCTGTGTGCACATACTGGTTTTCACCTCAGACCATTTGAGTTCAGTTATTGGGGCAGACAACCCTCCATCACTCAGATTTCACGGCAGACGGGCATTGCCACGTGCCCAGATCACATTGGGGTGGTCTTTAGTGGCAATGTCCTCCACCTCTAAAGCAAAGCGGGTTTGACTGCTGCTACAGAGCAGACTAGCAAAGACTGTCAGCACCTACTGCTCTATTGTCTCTGATAGACAACTAGTTTGTTCAGTTTGCTGCTCTGAACTCGCCTTCAGTGAATGCTTCCGTGTGCCAGAATGGCAATTAACACGCAGCCCATCGTGCCTTCAGAGCCAGTCAGGTAGAAAAACAACTGCCAACAAAAGGATGTGAAGGTAGTTCTGGGTAATTAATGAGGTGTGTGAGGATGTGTTCAGCACTGTGTTTAGGAAGAAATGTGTAGGAGACAGCAGTCCGCTTGAGTTAGATCTATGGCTTCAATTAGGTTGGTGCAACCTTTTGTGCAACAGTTCCTTCGAGAATTTCAGGTGAAGATCTGTAAACTGGTGTCTGAGGTGACCTTCTTGTGGCCTTCCAGTATCTGAAGGGGGCCTACAAAGGGGCTGGGGAGGGGCTTTTTAGGATGTCAGGTAGTGAAAGGACTAGGGGCAATGGAGCAAAGCTGGAGATGGGTAGATTTAGAGTGGATGTGAGGAGGAAGTTCTTCACCGTGAGAGTGGTGAGAGCCTGGAATGGGTTGCCCAGGGAGGTCGTGGAGGTCCCATCCTTGGAGGTGTTTAAGGCCAGACTGGATGGGGCTCTGGCCAGCCTGATCTAGGGTGAGGTGTCCCTGCTCGTGGTAGGGGAGTTGGAACTGGATGATCCTATGGTCCCTTCTAGCCCAGACTGACTGTATGACTTGGTCTGGGTGATCCTGCTGTGGCAGAGGGATTGGACTAGATGATCTTCTAAGGTCCCTTCCAATCCCTAATGATTCTATGATTCTATGTTAGGACTCAAATTGTGCAGGCCAGAATCTTGGAGAGGTTTTCTTAGTAGAGTTGCCACCACAGCAAGAACATGAGCTGCTTTGTAAGGTGAGACATCTTCAATGGTGAACCTCTTCATACCATATTGTATGAGGTGTGTTCATTAGTCTTCTGTCAGGTCATGCTGTCTGACCTTACAAGAAGGAGTGAGATTCTAAGAGGTTCAGTCTGATCTACAGTCACACCTTGAGATCTGGGAACCAGATTGGAAGAGTCCAATCTGAATTTCTAGTTATCTGAAACTAGGAAGCTATGGATCCAATAAGAAATAGAGTTGGATGGACAAAATAGTGAAGACTCCCTGCTCCAACGCTTTACACATAAAATTAATGTTTAGTGTTTGAATAAATACTGGAAACAACCAGTTCTGATGGGAACCATGAAAAATGGAAAGGCATGGTGTAAACTACACCGTACAGCATTTGTTTCATGGTTTTCATGTGGGCATGAGTTGCTTTAAATCTGTTGGAATACCATCATCTCCTTTCATCTTTATGTGGTTGGAAATGAAAAAAAATCAAGTGATTTTAAGTGAGTAAAAAAAAATGATCCCAGGAGTATTTTTCCTGGATGATTTTCTGAATCAAGGCACTAACGCACCCAGGCGCGCCGCAGACTGCATACAGCTCCTCCCTCGTGCTGCAGCTGAGCCACCGGCAGCGTTTGGCTGGGGCATTTGTATGATGCATGGGAAGTATTTTTAGTGCTTCCTTGTCTTAGCGCTCATATGTCCGTACCAAAAGGAAAGAAGGAAAGACAGAGAGCAGTGGGTGGCAGTGATGGAAACGCGTTGTCTGTGCGGCAGTGATGTATTTAACGCTGAAGAGCGGTGCTGTAGATCTGTTTGTCCTCAGCTGTCAGCGTTGCCCCATTTCCTCAGGTGAAATTGCTTTGTACTGGCATAAAACTTCTGGCTGAGAATGTGAAGACCAGGAGCTGATGGCTGGAGCGTTCCATCTGTGACACGCTCCATAATAATTTTGAATTATTGACTAGTTCTGGTGAGCTGTGGGGTTTTTGATGGTTTGGGGTGTTTTGGTTCCTCAGTTCTTCCCCTGGGAATCGCAGACTTTCTGAAATGGGGTGTCATCCCAATCAGACAGACTTGCAGCTACTTAACCAGCGTCACGGGAACAACGCGTCGTCGTTTGCAGAGCACCGCGTCCGTGTGGAACATGACATTAAAAATTTTAAAAATTAAGGGAGGGGAAAAAAGAGCTGGAGGCATCGTGGAATTGGCTGAGTCTGGTGTGTGAAACCTTTCCCTTCCTGAAATTTCAGGATCGGTGATGTATTTTTTAAGACGCGTCCTCATCCTGTTCTTCCTTTGTACATCTGTAATGACCACCTTAATGTTTACTCATTGGCAGAGAGGAAAATTGAATGGCAGAGTGCCATTGCTCTGAGCAGAGCTGGAGTTGGCAGGACGTCCGTAACAAAGGCTTCAGCATCTCTTCATTTGCCAGCACGTGGCAGTCGTTCTTCCAGCGGGACTGTTTAGAAATAAATGGGAATTTGCATGCATATGGAGCTGGAACGACTTGATAGGACCAGACCCCAATCCATTGTTGTTCGTCCTGCTTGTGGTTTTAAATTAGGATTAATTTTCAGGTCCTCGTTTCTGACTCTTGAGTAATATTAACAGATTTCACGGAAATTAACTGCATTAGATTACCCAGCCTTTGGAAATTAAGTGTGAGGGAAGAATGTGTAGAAAACATCGCTCTGTATTTCTGAGGGTTCCTCTCTCATCCTTTTTGTGCTGATGTGGCAGGACTCAGGCTTGGTGCCTTTTTGGTCAGCAGAACTGTTTCTTCTGACTTCTCTCTTCTTCTGCCTTCTCTTTGATTTCATGTTGGTTGATCAAGTTCTCTGCTCCTGTATGTGTGGCTAGTTCTCAGGAGTGGCAGCTTCTGGCTCTGGCAAGCAAACTTACCATAGCTTTCCTTCTGAAAAAATGGGCTTGGTTTGAGGCTGTTGCTGACAGAGGGGTCGGAGAGGACAGTGAGGTCACTCCCCATGCATGGGATCACTCAGCCATAGGCACCTAAAATGCCCAGGATGCCCAAGGGGGTTGTGGAGTCTCCTTCTCTGGAGACATTTAAAACCTGCTTGGATATGTTCCTGTGCTGCTTGGTCTAGGTGGTCCTGCTGTGGCAGGAGGATTGGACTGGATGATCTTTTGAGATCCCTTCCAATCCCCGATGATTCTGTGTAAAATGCCTGTTCATCAGAAATATCTTGCCCCTGGTTGAAACCAAGGAGTGGGAAGTGTCTAATCAGGAGATGCAGAGCCTCATGGTGCCTGTTTTCACTGAAGCTCAAGAGAGATATGTCTTGGGTCTATCACCTTTGATAAGCATCTAGGGAAAGGCAGAAGTCTGACACGTGCAAGGGTGGAAAGAGTTCAGAATGAATTAAGCAGACTGGGGAGAAGGGAATTAGAGAGAAGGAAGGTTGGAAGAAGATTGGAAGCAATGGGAGAGAAAAAAGTCCAGAGAGAAACTGGTAGAATAGGCTGGAGTGGAAAATTACTTTGAGAAAGGTCAAGAAGTAGGACAGAAGAGGGAGGAGAAAACCACTGATGGTTGGTAGAGACTGACCAGTTTTCCTTTAGGAATTGCCAGTTGCTCAAAGTCATCTGTCATTGATGGCAACATAACAAAATGGGTTTGGGGGTGCCTGAGGAGTCCACGGGCTTGACCACTGAGACCACTGTCAGTGTGGGAGGCTAGCTGGCAACTCCACCTCCTTCAGCTTCCATTCTCCTTGACAATTTGCCGTGCATGAGGTGGCCCTTGGAAGCTCTAATTCTCAAGTCTGTAGTCTCAAGCAGGCAGTGAATCATCTGAACTGGACCATAGGCTGATAAACCCCCATTTTGCCCCGTAAAGGGCAGCTTGGTGCCCTAAATTTATTTCTCATTCTGGGAACCACCAAGCCCGTGGCTCCCTGGGATACTCTACTTTCAAGCAGGGATTCTCTCCCCTTTTCCTTGCCTGGAGATGAACAACAACTTCAATCCCCTGGACTTTCCCAGAGGACAAATACCCAGGAAGCAGGCCTGTGGAACTGTTAACCTTCCTGAGACTCAGGGACATCACAGCAGAGCAGCACCAGCCCCTTTTCGCGGTGCTGCATTTCATTTCTCAAGCTCAGCTGCAGGACTTGGCGTGTTCTGTCAGTAATTTAAAGCCCTCTGAGAGGAAACGATGCCAGGTCTGTGTGGGCAGAGGTGAATTTGTTTCTGTAATGAGGGACATCACTCTTAGTAAGGTGTGGCTGAGAGACATGCCTAGGACACAAGCAAGGCGATGCGAGCCGTTCGCTTACCGAGCGTGCCGGTGCTGTTAGCATCTGCAGCTCCCGTGGGGACCGGGCACAGGTTTGTCTCCCGTGGCTTGGCACCGCAGCAAGCTGCACTGAGTAGCTAAACTCCAGGAAACTGTTTGCCACGAGACACCGGATCTCTGATCAGCTGAGATGATCCCCAGGGCTTTCAGGTCTTATGATTCCAACTCTGCTTTTAATCACACAAGTTCAAAACTGGAAGAACCGGTGAGATCCAAACATTTATGTGTGGTTCAGACCAGGGCTAGGAATCTGAAGTGATGTCTCTGCTGCAGTGCCCACAGATGGGTCTTCAGTTTTGAAACTCGGTGTCATCAGCTGAAGAAGCTCTCACTGCTGGCAGTGTGTGCCCTGTTGTCAGCTGAGATGACCAGTATTAGAGGACTGAGGAAGCCAAGAGGCAAAAAGAGGTCACACGATGCAGATGACAGCTGTGAGTCAGCACTCTCCTCGGTAGCTGGGCCATATTTTCCACAGTTACTACATCCATATCCTGTAACTTACAGGTTGTGAAATCCTTGTAGCAGCCCTTGTAGTGATTCCTGGTGGGGCTGGAAGGGACCTCTGGGAATCATCTGGTCCAACCGCTTGCTAGACCAACGTTGATCCAGAGTAGGCTGAACAGGAACCCAGGTCCAGGTGGGTTTTAGGGAGGGTCGGTGCTCGATAAATTCCCTTTGGCATTCATCAGGCTTGACGAAGTGCCCTTTGATGAATTCCCCTTTCCTTTGGAAATTGCCAAGGGGGAAACAAATGATTGGTTTTTCCTTTTTCTTCATTTTGGGTCTGTAAGCAACTGAAATTTAGTAGTGACCTGTCAGAGCTGA
The DNA here is from genome assembly GCA_013400115.1 of Rhinopomastus cyanomelas. Classification (NCBI taxonomy): domain Eukaryota; kingdom Metazoa; phylum Chordata; class Aves; order Bucerotiformes; family Rhinopomastidae; genus Rhinopomastus; species Rhinopomastus cyanomelas. The sequence continues at coordinate 411,897 of VXBP01000441.1, read as the reverse complement.
GTCAGTGGTTGGTCTTGATCATCGTAAGGGGTTTTTCCAGCTGAACAGACTCTGTGATTATTCGATTCTGTGAGATAGTTCAGCTCAGCTGAGGCTGCAGAGCCTGGTTCAGGTAGAAACAAAACAACAGAAATCTCTTTTTGAGGATGAGTAATTTAAAATAGCTTTCCAGCAGCGAGAAGAATAGAAGTATATACCCGGAGATTAACTGTCCTGGCAACAGTTTTGACACCAGGACTCAAACCTTGCAGAACTTAGCGAGTTTAATCTACATGAATTGACTAAAATGTGGATCTTCATGAAGAGTTTGCTGAGAGTTATTATGCTTTATATTGATTTTAGTCCTCACCGTTGCCAAGCTCCAGTTAAAACTCAGGTGCTGAAGTAATCCATGACCGAGTAGGCTGCAGTCAGCACGGAATCTGTTTGACTCTGTTTTGATGAGTCTTTTTGAAGCATCTCTGCTGGGGTTCTTGCTGTGCCAGTCTGTTGCAGTGGTCTGGTGCTGCTGCAGCTTTGGCCAGGCAGGAGAACACATGAACCAGTTTTAGGGAACAAGAAGTAGGAAAGAATTACAGACCTGTTTGTGTGAAAGCCAGATCCCTTTAGCTTGGAGGAGTGACTTCATTTAATGTTTATAAATATGTGAAGGGTGGGTGTCAGGAGAATACAGCCAGGCTCTGCTCAGTGTCCTCTCATGATAGGACATGGGGCAATGGGTGTGAGCTGGAACATAGGAGGTTCCACATCAACCTGAGAAGGAACTTCTTCGCAGTGGGGGTGACAGAGCACTGGAAGAGGCTGCCCAGGGGGATTGTGGAGTCTCCTTCTCTGGAGACGTTTCAAACCCACCTGGATGTGTTCCTGTGTGACTTGGTCTAGGTGATCCTGCTGTGGCAGGGGATTGGACTAGACAATCTTTCGATGATCTTCTGATCTACTGTGATAATGTGACTGCCCCTCTCACGAAGCATTAACATGTGTTTCTTTGTGTTGTTCTAGGAGGTGCTAGAGCTTGCTTTCTCCATATTGTATGACTCCAGTGGCCAGCTGAATTTCATCGCTCCAGACAAGCATGAGGTAAGTCAAGTTCAGAGTACAGAAATCTGTAGCCCTTTTAGTTGCTTTATGGCAGCAGCCAGCTGTATTTAAGAGCGTAAGAACAGTCATCCTGGCCCCAAATGTGGGTCCATCTAAGCCTGTGTCTCACAACAAACTGAAAGCAGAGAGATTAGTATTGGAACAAGAGCTTCTGCACGTTGCATGCAGAAGGAATGTGGGTTTGTATTTTCACATCATAGAGAATGATGGGGTTCAAGGAACAATAAGTCAGAGAAAGAAATGAGTGAGTGGGTAGACCTCACAGTTACCTCAGACCTTGCTCAGCCAAAGGAGGTTGTAACAAGGTCGGGTTGGTCTCTTCTCCCAAGAAACAAGTAATGGGGCAAGAGGAAGTGTTCTCAAGTTGTGCCAGGGCTGATTAGTTTCCATCATTGAGAAAGCAGCAACAAGGTCTGAGGCATGATGTGCCATTGTGCCAGGGGAAGTTTAGGTTGGACATCAGGAAAAACTTCTTCATGGAAAGGTCATCAGGCTTTGAAACAGGCTGCCCAGGGAAGGGGTTGAATCACCATCCCTGGATGTGTTTAAAAGTCATGGAGATCTGGAGCTTGGGGACATCGTTTAGTGGTGGCCTTGGGACAGTTAGGGTAATGGTTGGACTCTTAAAGGTCTTTTCCAACCTAAACAATTCTATGCTAAGGCTGTAGGTCTAAGCACAAAGCGTGATTGTCTTCATCCTCTGAACTGAACATAAGCCTTCTGGTATAAATTCTCTAGAAAATGAATTTCAGTCTGTTTCAGCGACTTTTTCCAGCCTCTTGTAACCAAAATATAACTGTGGTGTGTTTTAAGGGTTCTAACTACTCAAGACCTGCTACTGCAGCACTTCTGCAGTCCTCCTGATTGTATGTGGGAATTGAGTGTGTGCTAAAAACAGCGAGTTAGGGTGGTATGATGATTCAGGTTGTAAGGGAGCTTGAAGGTCTGTTCCCAGGTCAACGTCCTGCTCAAAGCAGGTCACTGACAAGCTCAGACCAGGGTGTCGAAGGCTGGATGGAACCTGCACAAGCTGTATGGTTCTCTAATTTCTTTAAGAAAATCTCATTAGTGTGCTAATGTCATTGATATTTGGACCTCATTCTTCCACTGTCAGGTTCAGCAGTGTGCTTAGCCATCTATCAGAGCTTGCTGCTAGTCAGAGGACTCTACGCTTTGAGATCAGTTCTCTGTATTTGTTTTGAATTTAAATACTAATAGCTGGTTTCAGCTGCGTGGCAAAAAGATGGATTGATCTTATTCTTTATTTTTGACAGAGGAACTGGTGAGGGAGGCTATAATTAGGTTTCATTTGAGTTTTAAGAAAATGAGTCTGTAGTAAATTAATTTTTCAGTGGCTCTTAGTCTGTTTTGCATATTAAAAATTAAAAAAGAAAGCTGCTGAATGAATGCCTCTGTTTCCCCACCATCTCGTTAGTTTTTCTGTCTGCTCAAATTGTACAGTGGGTTTAATTAAATACACTTGCCAATGCAGAGATTAGAGAGGAAGCCCCTTTCCCAGGCCATCATGCTCATCTGAATTGTGGCCAGAGCTTGGTTTCTCGTTCACAGGACATGAGGGATTGGGGGGGACCGTGAAAGATCATCTAGTCCAACCCCGCCTGCCAGAGCAGGATCCCCTAGATCCAGTCATTAGGGATTGGAAGGGACCTCCAAAGATCATCCAGTCCAGTCCCCCTGCCACAGCAGGATCCCCTAGATCCAGTCATTAGGGATTGGAAGGGATCTCCAAAGATCATTCAGTCCAGTCCCCCTGCCACAGCAGGATCCCCTAGATCCAGTCGCACAGGAACACTCTTTGACAGGACACTTCATCCAGACAAACTGGAAGAATTCAATGAATTCAACCAGCAACAAGTGGTTGTCCAGGCTAAGCTTCTAAGCTGGGAATGGTGGCCCTCTGATACGCTTCCTGGGAGTTTTGGGGCTACCCCATGGCCAGGACAAGCCAAAAATAATAAAAAAGTAAATTCACATCCATTTCCTTCTCATTTTGTGGTCCCCTGTGTCAAGTTGCATAGGAACATGTCCAGATGGGTTTCAAACCTGTTGGAGAAGGAGACTCCACCACAGCCCTAGACAGCCCCCACCAGACTCTTTCTTTTCCTGATGCTCTGCAGATGGTACTTTCTTTGAAAGCCTTCCGTGACGCTGTTGGCAGCGTGGCACAGGCAGGGTAAACTGCTTACTTAGTGTTTGTTAGCAGCACAGCCCGAACCCCACAGTCTGCTCAATGCAGCTAATCTCCCGTTCCAGCCCTGGCTTGGCTCTGGGTGGAATGGGAGCTCCACTACCGTTTTGTCGCCAACTGAAATGGGTCAGATTTCCCTTTGGATGGCAAAGTGCCTTATTTTAAAAATACACCCTTTTTCTGGATGAAGATTTACCCCCAGAGGGGGTTTTCTCTCTCCCCCTTAAAAATAATCTGCATTGCTGCTGTCGGATGAAGTCAGCCGTGGCTATCTTTAAACTTGGCGGTATCGTGTAGCAAATGGTCAGCTAAATTTAAAATCCTTTCTCTTTCCTTGGCATGAAATCCAGCAGAAGAATTTGTGAGATAAAAATGCAGCTATGCTTGATTTAATTTTCTCCAGCAAACTAGGACAGAAGTTCATGATTGAAATCTTTATTTTTAGGTGATGGCATTTGAGTACTTCTGTTCTTAGCGGAATAAATGGCTCGTAGTAATGAAATGGAAGTGACTTGCTTGATAGAAGTTGACTCTCGATCAGCCGTCTGCCCAGGGCTCGTCGCTTATGTAAAATGGTTATTCAACCCATGTTTATCACTAGTTGTCAGCTGTTGGGGTAGGTGCAATCTCCTATTAGGAGAAAGCTAATAGTAAGGAGGAGGTTTAGAGGCCAGTTCAGCTTTTAGAGTGACACCAAGCAGCTTTAATTTTCATGAGTAACAGGTCACTGACTGACTCTGGTTTCCACAGTATGTTGTTTCATGTAAAATAGCAGTAAAGTATGTGTAGATATGCGAGAGCCTGGCTTTGAGTCGGTGAGTTGATACCCCTTGTTCTGCTGGAAAGCAAATCACGATGAAGCTGGGTTGTTGTTGCAGGGTTTCTTACGCAGAGTCGAGAAGGATTTTGGGTGGGATTCAGTTTACTCGACTTAGCTGTCTCAGAATCCACACTTGGGTGTAAGATAATCAGGCTTCCTCTGCAAGTACTGGATGAAAAGAGGAGGGGGAAGGAGGTATCTCCAGAGGTTAGTTGTCCTAAGTGAGGTGGTGGTCTTTCTCCCACAACTATTGATGAACATTCAACAAGGAGTTTGGAGGAGATGGCAAATCATCAGGCAACTACATACGGTTGTTTCTGCCCATTTTTAGGAAGTTGTTTTCACAGCTTATGAGCAGCTCAGTGGAATGTCCTTTCTTCATGATACAACCTACCGCATGACTCAACTGCATTTTAGGTCTCTCTGTGTGTCCCTGTGGAAGCAAAAACTGCAGAGGGCCAGGCTGGAGGAGCAGTCTGTGTGCAGAAGGTCTGTTAATGGTGGTTCTAATCTTTTCCCTGTGCAGTACTGCGTATGGACCGATGGGCTGAACGCCCTCCTCGGGAAGGATATGTTGAGCGATCTAACGCGGAACGACCTCGACACGCTGCTCAGCATGGAGATAAAGCTTCGCCTCCTTGACTTGGAAAACATACAGATCCCAGATGCTCCCCCACCTATCCCAAAGGAGCCCAGCAACTATGACTTTGTTTATGACTGTAACTGAGGCTGCCACTGGAACTTGCTTCAAAACTGGAAATATTATAACTGGAGACATATTATTAAAAAAAAAAAAAGAGAGAGAAAGAAGAGTGTGAGGGGAAAAAGGAAACTCACTTGTGCACCTTGGATTTTGGCTCTGGGGAGGGGTGTAGAAACACTCAACGCTCCGCCCTGTTCCCTGCATCCCTTCCTTCCCCATTCCCATATTGCCCATTGCTCATCCAAATCCACATTGCTTTAATTAACTGGCAATTGCAGGCCGCTGGCCTCTCTTCAGGCAAAGACTGCCACTAAGAAGCACCCTCCCGAGGACTTTTTTTACATTTTTAATACTGGAATAGACATTTTCAACTCAAGGACGTTGTTATCAAACTGCATGCCTGTGAAACCCGCTCGGCGGGGCAGAGGCTCGTGACTGGAAGGAGGAGGGAGGTAGGGAGCAGAAGCAGCTAAGCAGCTGCTGTAAGCAGATGATTTCCCCAGACACTCCCAAGAGTCTGCTCACAACCGAACCCAACAAGATAACGAAAACCGTTTATCGCTTCCCGGTGTCCGTGCCATCCATCACCATTCCTCCCGCTGTCTTCTTGACGCTTGCCACCAGCATTCACCCAGCCGATGAGCTCCCAGGGTGGAACATCTGCAGGTTCTTGCTGTACCATACGCTGCCGCAGCCTTTCACTTCTTTTCCTGCAGCTCTCCAGTAGCCCCACGCTAGCCAATCGCTCACACAAGCTGTGTATGAAGCCACCAGTGCGCTCCAACCCTGTAGCGTTCCCGAAGCCTCGGTTGCCTCTGAAATTGGCGTGTCGCTATTCAAAGTCATTCTGATTTCCCTTGGTCCAAAGTTCGACAGTAGTTTCCACCAGCTGGTTCAAACTGCCAAACATCCAGGTTCGCATCGGTGTCGTTGCTGCAGTGTTAGAAATTCACGAGGGATTTTCTTTTGTACGGGTTCTAATTGTTTTTATTTTATTTTTGCCAAACAGATCTATTTAATGAGAACTAATTCCATTGTGAGTCGTTGGGGGGGGGGAATGACAGTATTTTTACTTAATTTCCATTTGGAACATCTGCCCTGAAGGGGGGAGGATTTCCCTTCAACTTCACTGTTGAATAAAGATCTGAGTTGTGATGATTCTTGGAACTTTGTTTTTCTTCTCAACTTGTCTTTTATTGTGAAGAACAGCTCCTGGCAAGTGTTTGGTTCAGAGAGGAGAGAGAAACATGTGGAGCCTTTTGTATCTGCAGCTGGTTTATTTCCCTCACTTGTTTGTTTGTGGTGACAAGGGTGAGATCCTTGTCCAGAGACCTCCGGTGCAACGGGTACATCAGCCTTCCTGTGTTGGGATTTATGAGAGCTTGTGCTGGTAGGAAATCTAGAAGGTGGTTTCAGCGCAGTCAGAGGCAGAAGACCTCGACTGAGGTGACCTTTGCTGCATCCAGCTGACTCTGAGGTGAACATTCTGGCTGATCTCATACCAGATGGGGAGAGAAACTGTGTCCCAGAGGCACAATGAAAAGGATGAGGAGAACATTGTACTAATTCAAGCCTGAGGCTCTGGAGGATGGTGCCCTTCTGAAGCTTTGCAGTATTTTGAGAATGCCTGGCTCTGACAGGACATCCACATTGGTTTTGGTGGTAACAAATGGTAAAGAAAGGAAAAAGAGACTCTAGAGTTAAATTTCACTGTAGGAAGTTGCAGTGGACTGTGGCCTGAGAGAGGATTTAGTTTGAATGAGGACAGGGATGTGCCAGGTGGGATGTGGGCGTTAGACATCGTTGGATCTCTGTAGCCTTGTCAGACTAGCAAAGGAGTCAAGGTCATGAGTGGAAGCAAAGGCACTGCCTGCCACAGGGGAGTCTGGAGGAGTCCTGGAGTGGGACACAGAGGTAGGACCAATTTCTTTACAGGACACCGATGCTGCCTCTTGCTTGCGTGAAGACAAGACGCAGAGCAGAGAAGCCGGGTTGTTTTGTTAATCTCCCCGACCCAGCTGGATGCCTTGGCTGTGCATAACCTTTGCTTTTTGTTTGCAGACTGCAGAGCTGGTGCTCCAGATGAGTTTTGCTCCTTGTCAAAAGAAACACCTTTCACTCCCAAGTGATAAGAGCCAAGTCCTGCCGGCTCGGTGGCAATCGAGTGCCGTGATCCTAGCAAGTAGGCGTCTGCGTGACAATCAGAAGGGAGCAAACAAACACCCTCCTCCGGAGAGCGACTTGAGCTGGAGGGAAAGGTTAGACTTGCCTCCCCCACTGAGGTGAGTGACACATATTGCACACCAAGAGCCAGGAGGAGGTGGTGGAAAGAGCTGACAAACCAGACCTCTGGTTTACTAACACCTTGTCTCTGTGCACTTTACACCGAGGCTCACCAACACCACTTGGGCAACCATGGGGCTCTTAAGCACGAATCACTGAATGGTGGGGTTTGGAAGGGACCTCTGGAGATCGTTTAGTCCAACTCCCCTGCTAAAGCAGGGTCACTCAAAGCAAATTGCCCAGGTAGGTTTTCAGTCTCTCCAGAGCAGAAGACTCCACTACCTTTCTGGGTTGCCTGATCCAGGTCTCTACCACCCTCACAGTGAAGAGGCTTTCTCTTACGTTCACGTGGAACTTGCTGTGTTTGTGCCTTTGTACACCCCTTGTCATTGGGCTCCACTGAGAAGAGCCTGGCTCCATCCTCTTGTCACCCGCCTTTAGCTATTGACTAGCCTTGTCTCCAGAGTAAACTGCCCAAGGTCCCTCTGCCTTTCCTTCTAAGGGATATGTTCCAGTCCCTCATCAGACTTGTAGCCTCTGCTGAGCTCTCTCCAGTAGTTGTCTGTCTTGAGCTGGAAAGCCCATAACTGGGCACAGGCCTCTCCAGGGCAGAGTAGAAAGGGAGGAGAACCTCCCTCCGCCTGCTGGCCACACTCTTAGTGCACCCCAGGATATCATTGGCCTCCTTGGCTACAAGAGTCCGTTGCTGGCTCATGATGACTGTGTTGGCCACAATCACTGCCTGCAGGCTTCACAGACTCGCAGAACATCAGGGATCGGAAGACACCTCAGAAGATCATCTAGTCCAATCCCCCTGCCACAGCAGGACCACCTAGACCAAATCGCATGGGAATACATCCAGGTAGGTTTTAGAAGTCTCCGGAGAAGGAGACTCCACAACCCCCCTGGGCAGCCTGTTTCAATGCTCTGTCACCCTCAGTGTGAAGAAGTTGTTTCTCATATTTATGTGGAACCTCCTCTGTTGCTCATGTTGTAATAGTAATTATTGAGGCTGGAAGAGACCTCTGAGCTCACCCAGCCCAGCTTATGACCTGATGCCATGACATCGGCTAGACTGTGGCACTAAGGGCCACATCTGGTCTGTCCTTAAACACCTCCAGGGATGGGGACTCCACCACTGCCCTGAGCAGTCCATTCCAGGTTCTGATCACCCTTTCTGTGAGGAAGGGCTTCCTAACATCCAACCTAACCCTCCCCTGGCAGCTTCAGGCCATGTTCCCTCATTCTGTCATTAGTTGCCTGGGAGAAGAGCCCAACCCCGACCTGACTACAACCTCCCGTCAGGGAGCTGGAGAGAGTGATAAGGTCTCCCCCAAGTCTCCTCTTGTTACACTCCTCTGACCTCCTGCAAGCAGGTGACTCAGCTCAGTGACCTCCAACCTACTGTGGGCCTTGGTAGGGTGAACGCTGCCTGACCCAGGGAGACCCAGGGCCAAGTGGGTGCTGCAGCACTGCTGCGTAGCTGCAGCTCACTGCTCCTTGCAGAAGCCCCATCTCTTCGTGTAGCCCAGCTCTTAGTATGGGTTAGGTACCGTGTGGGATGATCACACGAGCAGGCAAGCTAAATTTGTCTCCCCTCACGTGTCCCACCCCACCACGCGAAGGAAGAGGCTCAGGAGACACGTTGGCGTGATAGCCCCGTGCAGCTATTTCAGAAGCGCTCCCCCAGCAACGTGAAGGGCCACGGTGGGAGCGCAACGGCTTCTGTCGCATGGGCTTGCTTCACCATTGTGACATTTTAGGGGGGGGGAAGAAACCAGCTTAATGATGAACGAGTATCCTGCTGCTTCTCATTCATTAAACAGTAAAAAAAGAAGAATGAGGATGGTGAAGTCGTTTGCTCATGCTGCTGCGTGTTCCGGAAAAGCTTTTAAAGGCTTCGCGTTGAAGGAGCTGCAGCAGGGGGAAAAGAAACTGCTATTGAAGTTTCTTGTGTAATTTCAAAACATTAAGTGGGTAATTGCTTGTAAAAGCCAGAAAGGGGAGAGAGAACAAAAAAAAAAAAACCAACCCGAAAAAAATCAGTCTAATTTTAGCTCCTGGCTTGGAATGACTTTGCTTTTCAAAGTGGATGTGTTCCTACAGCAGAAAACTTGGATCAGAAAAACATGTGTCTTCTGAAGTCAGCTCCTTGCCTGGCTTTGAGGACGAGGAGGAGAGCAGCAGCACGCAGCAGTCCTGCCCCAAAGCGAGCGGTGGGGCAGAGACCTTGCCCTCTCTGGGCAGAAATAGTTCCTGGTCCAGCGTGGAGAGGGCTCTCATGAAGCCTTGCAACTCGCGGGGAGACGTTACGCGTTCCTGCCAGGAGGTGGGTAGGTGGTGGCTGTCCTCTGGGTTGCAAAAGGACCGTATGCAAGATCGGAATTGCTTCAGTTGTGACACCCTTCCGGGCCCTGGTGCCCTACCCGGGGTTGCGTTTTGCCTGCTGCGGGCGCGTTACCGATGGCTCTCTCCCACCCATGGTCACTGGTGGTGCAGGTGTGTCAGGCACCGGCGGGGCAGCACCACAAATGCTGGGTTCAGTTTTGGGTAAGAAGGGCATTGAGGTGCTGGAGTGTGTCCACTGAAGGCTCTGGAGCCTTCTGAGTAAGGAACTGGAGGTGCTCACCTGGAGAGAAGGAGCTTTAGGGGAGACTGGCATCTCCACAACTCCCTCACAGGGGGATGGAGTCAGGTGGGGGGTTGGTCTCTTGTCCAAAGTAAGAAGAAACAGGACAAGAGGAGATGCCCTCAAGCTGCGTCTGGGCAGGTTTAGGGTGACTATTAGGAGAAAGCTACCCAGGGAGCTTGTGGAGTCTCCTTCACTGGAGATGTTTAAAACCCACCTGAATGTGACTTCGTCTAGGTGATCCTGCTGTTGCAGGGGGATTGGACTAGATGATCTTTCAAGATCTCTTCCAATCCCTGGTGATTCTTTGAAAAACTTCTTCACTGTTAGGATTCTCGAGGTCTGACCCAGGCTGTGCTAGGTTTAAAAAATGTCAATGTGGTGTTAAGGGCCATGGTTTAGTGGTGGACTTGGCAGTGCTGGGCTAATGTTTGGACTTGATGATCTTAGAGGTCTTTTCCAGTCAAAACAGTTCTCTTAATTCTGTGTGCATGGCAATGGTAAGGCTTATGTAGGAATCTGGTGGGATCCACTACCTGGGACCAATCCCTGTCGCCTCTGTCTGAACACTGAGCTGCAAGGCAGCCCTGTAACCCACCAGCTGAGATCACACAGGCTCTGGCTTTTTGAAAAGGGAGATTGAACAAAACCCCTCCTGGCAGGGAAAGGTTGGAGAGAGGGGGACGACGTTGGATGGGACAACCTGGTCCAGTGAGAGGTGTCCCTTCACATGGCAGGGTGGCTGGAACTAGATGATGCCTAAGGTCCCTTCCAACCTAAACCACTCTGTGGTTCTATGGGCATGAGCTGTCCCCGGACGTCAGCTTGCTCTTTGGGTGGGTATCATTGCCTCGGCTCAGAGGTGGCTCGGGTGCATCCCACACCACAGCGGTGCAAGCTGCTGAGCCTGAGCTATGCCCAGCAGTGGAAGATGCCTGGAGCAGGAGGATGGTCCCATAGTGCCACCATCTCCCTTTTTGCCTTTCATTACTGCTCTCTTCCCACCCAAACAGTCCCGTGACTGCTGTGTGATTCGGAGAGGATGCTGCTGAGGGTAACATCCCTGTGAGCGCTGAAAGACATCGCTAGGACAGATGCTTCTCTTCTGGCTTGCCCCTGCCTGAGCTGTCACTGCTGTCCCCAGAGCTTGCTAAATCAGGATGAGGAGCGTTCAGCTCTCCCTCTCTCCCCAGACAATGATGACATTTGAATATTAAACATCCTCGTGGCTTACACAAGTGCCCTGATTAGAGGAGCACTTACCTGTGCAGCAGCAGCAGAGCCTCGTTTCAGTGTGATAAACAGGGACCTGGGGGGTGCCTGTGAACCCAGCTGGGCCAGTGCAAGCAGAAAGGCAGTTTTACCTGTGAGTGAGGTTTTGCTTTATGCTCAGAGGCGACGCAGTAATGACTTTTCTGTCTGAGGTGTAATTGGACCGGGTACCACCAGCGACTTCAGGAGACCAGCTAAGATGCTGCCTGATTATTCGACATCACTCCAGCTGCTTCAAGCGTCTTTGGGATTTGCATGGAAGTAAGAGGATTGGGATGGGAGCCCTTTCTGTGTGAACTGAGGCTGCGTCGAAAGCACAAGTGTCTCAGGGCAGGACCAGGTGTAAAAGGGATGCTGCAAGAGCCATGAATTTTTACAGCAAAGTCATTTCCAAGTGTTGGTTCAGGGAGCGCAAGGACAAGGTCAGAAGGAACCAGAGACAGTTTCAAACTCATTTAGTCACATATTCACGTTTTATTTTTGCTTCTACCTGGGAGGCCTTGAAGGTCTCTGAAGGACAGAGCTGAGCATCCTGCAGGTAGAGAGGTTGCTATTGGAGGGGGGAGGGGGTTGTGGAGTCTCCTTCTCTGGAGACATGTAAAACCCACCTGGATGTGTTCCTGTGTGACTTGGTCTAGGTGGTCCTGCACTGGCAGGGGGATTGGACCGGATGATCTTTTGAGGTCTCTTCTAATCCCTAATGTTCTGTGACTCTGTGGAAGGTGAAGACTTTTCTGAACTGTTGGGTTTTTTTAACAGATAATTTCTTGGCTTTACTGTAGCCACATCACTGGAGGTGCTGTGCAAACTACAGCAGCAGCTGTGGCTCTATAGACTCTTGGAAGAATCGTGCAGTCACTGAATGGTTTAGGTTAAAAGGGGCCTCAGTTCCAACCTCCTTGCCATGGGTGAGGACACGTCTCACTAGACCAGGTCACCTACGAAGAACAAAACAAGCTTCCTCATGCTGAGAGGCTCACCCAAACCCTCTCTCATCCCATCCGACTCTTGTTTATAGACCATCTCCTTTAAGACATGACCTGTGGGACAGTCACAGAGCTGGAGAACCTGGTGCTGCCTGACCCATGCAGATCACTGGCCTTGGGTTTCAGCCCAAGGGGTTATAGCCAGAAGACAGCAGTGCACGTAGAGGGCAAGGAGACACTAACTACAGTTTTGCCAAGGGTAGCTCTTGTCCCCTCTGACACTTTGGTTGCCGTTGGAGGCTTTTGCAGCCCAGCTGAGCACCGCAGTTCAACTTTCCCATGACGCAACCCCACGAGTCTAATTTTAGTCTTGTAGGCAACGTAGTCTTCAGCCTAAACTGGTGGTGGTTTGGGACTCCTCCGGGTTGTCGTGAGGGGGAGGGAGGCGGGTTGACTTTTCTTTAGTACGAGGCAGCAATTTTTAATGAGGTCTGTCTGTATCCTCACAGCTTCTCTTGAAATGCCTCGGATTTAATATCATCTTCCCACCCACCTCCCCCAAGGGGCGAAGGCACCCTGGAGATCTTTGCGGTCCCACCAGCAGGCTGCGCGTGGGTAGGAGAGCCGCGGAGCCGGTGGCTTCTTCGTTCCTGTCCAATTAGCAGGGGGTTTGTTGTGTCGGGGTGGTTCTTGACGAGATCAGGAGAAGTAGCGAAGGGCTCTGCTTCCAATTAAAGAGAAGTTTTCCATAAATGCTTGAAGCGAGGGCTCCGGGGATGGGGGCTCCTGTGTTGCACAAGCAGTTGCTGACCGCTTTCCCGGAGGAAGATGTCTTATCGGCGGGGTTTTCCCAGGGCACAGCTCCCCTCCATCCCCTCCCCAGGCAGCAGAAGCTCGGTGCATCTGAAGAGCTTGGAGACATGAGCAAGGAAACGTGAAAGGTTTCTCTGCCAGGAGAATGACATTTAAAGAGTGCCAGTAGGATTATTTTGGCTGCTCTTCACCCGCACCGGTCCCTCTGCACATATTGCTTGACTCACGACACCCTCTGCCAGTGTCTGACCGGCCTTTCTCAAAGCCATGGGCTCCCCCTTTCTGTCCTCAGCTCAGGCTCAGTGCTCCCTTAGCCCTCTCCACCGTTTCATCTGTCCCAAACAGCCTCCACGCAGCCCAGCTCTCGTGTCACCATCGTCTCCTGCCCTTGGCTCTCCCGTTTCCAGTACAGTGTGAGGTTGGTTGGAAGTTGCTGTGGAGGCACTGAAATGGGCTGGGTTGTGGACAGCTCCTCTGGCATCAAACGGATTGAGATGAGAAAGGATGGAGGGAATCAGAGCTGGGAGCATCCAGAGGTGGGCTGGCAGGTTAGTGCAGGAGGGGAGGGTTCTTGTACCTGCAGCCACGCTCAGACACGAAGCTGAAGTGAGGATAACACCAAAGAGCAGGTGACAGCACACAGTTTGAACAGTGAGGACCCAGCAGACAAGCACTGCTGAGGCAAGGCAGCCTTCCAGAGGCCTTGTCTGAGATGTTATCAGACACTGGAATAGACTGCCCAGAGCGCTGGTGGAGTCCCCATCCCTGGAGGTGTTGAAGAACAGACTGCATGTCTGGCTGATGTGGTGATGTTAGGTCATAGGTTGGACTTGATCTCAAAGGTCTTTTTCAGCCTCAGTAATTCTGATTCTGTTTTTATTACTATTTCTAGTGGTGGCTGTTGTGCCATATGGAAGCGTCTTCCGTCCCTGGAGACGTTAAAGGTCAGACTAGATGAGGCTCTGAGCAACCTGCTCTAGCTGAAGATGTTCCTGCTCACTGCAAGGAGGTTGGGTTAGTGAACTTTGATGGTGTCTTCCAACCCAAACTGCTTCCTGATTCTACATGACCTATTGGCAGGTGGGTTTTGCCATCCCTGTGCCCTCCTCACCTTGAAGCCACTGCAAGAAGCAGCTCAGGGAGAGGAGCTCTGCTGCAATGCTGAGCTGGTCAGGAAAGGGGCCCTGGGAGAAACCTCCCATCAGAAAATGCCACCGAGGGAGAACGAACGTGCAGACAAAAACTGTGCGGTTAGCTGAATCGCTGATTTGAGAAGGGCAACTGACGAGCTAGAAATGGCTAGAGCTTGCTGCTCAGAGGGCTTTTGGGCTGCGTGTGGGTCACGGCTTTGCTGCCGCAAGGAATTAGCGTTGCAGGGCTGCCTTTTCGGCTTCAGGTTTAAAGAGCCATGGCTGGGTGGAAACGGCACTCCTTCCTTCCTGTTGGGCTTTGTTTGTCACTTGCTGTTAGAAATCTTGTGGTGGTGGGGGGGTGTTTTTCTTTCTTGTTTTTTCCTCTTTTCTTTCTTGCTTTCCCCTCTTTTCTTTTTCCTTTTTTCTCCCCTTTTTCCTTTTTTCTCCCCTTTTTCCTTTCCCCCCCTCTCTTTCTTTCCCCCCCTCTCTTTCTTTCCCCCCCTCTCTTTCTTTCCCCCCTCTCTTTC
>VXBP01000441.1:311245-396689 GCA_013400115.1 Rhinopomastus cyanomelas | reverse complement strand
AATTTGATCAAAAAAGTGGTCCAATCCTCCCCAAGTTTTGCTGCCTGCAAAGGGCTGGCCGCAGCCTTGAGCTGAAAGTGCTCTCGTGGGGTAAAAGAAAGCAGAAAACAAGCAGGAATCTCCTCTGCTGGCTCTGTTTTACAATTTTCATTTTGAAATCAAAACCTAAATTTTAAAATGGTCTACCCTTCAATTTTAAAATTTTTCAAATGTGTTTGCCTTTGAAGTTCCAGAACTTCAGGAGGCTCCTTGGCACTGGGTTTACGGAGAAAGGCTCCTGGATCAAGCTAATGAGTCACGCAGCTGGCACGTATTGGTTGAGATCACCCTGGCAGGAAGGAAAAGGTGCTGCTGGGGGTTGAACAGTTTGGTTCAAGCACAGCAAAAAAAATTAACCTCGATGTTGCTGGATGGGGCTGTAAAGGGAGGGCAAGCATGCCTGTAGCTGCCTGGCTGGCCAAGTTCCTGACAGAGATCAGTGCCTTAACCCTGCTGAGACCCTCTTGTCTTTCTAACGGCATAACAGGGCACCCACGATGCTGCAGTAGCCTGATTTTATACCCCGTGCTGAGAGAGATTATGGAATGGTGAGGTGAGAACTCATAGGTGCTCCCCATTTGCAAACGGAGTCATCATTCTCTCGCTGACACGTTAGCGCATTAAAAAGGCATTTTCCAGGCTCTTGAGCGTGTTAGTGAAGGCTCATTTCCATCAGCTCCTGAAGCCTGGGCAGGATCTTCTTCCAGCACATCCTGAACAATAAATGCAAAGGGATCATTTGGTCTGAGAGGTACTTGGGTGCCCACATCCCATCCAATGCAAAGGTAACCAGGGATCGTTTGGTCTGAGATGTACATGGGTGCCTACATCCCATCCAAGAGCTTAAACGTTGTTTCCCTTACTGATGGTCAGACTTGATGATCTTTGAGGCCTTCATCACAAAGAATTATGTGGTTACTCTTGAAATATCCTGGAATGAAAACCAGGAGCTGATTCTGAAGGGGAGAGAGGTGTGCTCATCTTCGAGAAAGGAGCTGGTCGGTAAGGGAACGGAGGATTAGGTTCTGATGCTGCAAGGAAGATCATACATATTCATCTCTGGAAGACAGAGGTGGGTGTGAGGATGATGAAACAGATGTGCAAGACCAGAGTGACAGGTGCTGGATAGCTCATGAGGAGAATCCTGGGATTTAGTGATGGTGTCAGGAAATGTGATCTCTTGCATGAGCCGTGCACACTGCGAGAACGAGGTCTGTTCTGTCCCAGCGTGAAGAACAGCTCCCAGCAGCGTGTCACACTTGAGACAAACGTAGGATTGATGGTGCTTCATGTTGGCCTGCGCCCCACCCGTTTCATTGTGATCTGAAGCTCCAGGGGATGGGAAGGTCTGATTAATTAATTCTCTTAATTCAAGCACCTGTAACTGATTTATGGGCGGTCTGGGCCCGATCCTGCAAGGCACGAGCTGCCCTTGGCGAGGCGTGCAGCCTTGCGAATCCCCAGCAGAGAGGAGCTGCTGGCTCTTGTGCTGTCAGATAAGCAGCCAAGGGGAAAAACCAACCCTGTTTTCTTCCCCAGTGCTGCTGATTCAGTTCAAAATCTGCTTTCTAGGGCCAGCTGCATGTTTGGGATTGTCTGTGGGATTTGGGGCTGATACAACCGGCATAGTCTGGGAGAAGACTGGAGACAATGGTGTTAGGAAGAGCACAAGGTTTCACTCTTGAGGATGCAAAGGATGGATTGTTCTTCTCACCAGAGATGTGGACTTTGAGCAGGGGCTCAACTGCTCTGTTCCCAGACCTGCTGCAGTCACCAAACTCAGGAAACAGTTTGTCCCAGGAAAGGTCCTACCAAGTGTGTGCAGAAGCTGATGCCATGGTCTCATCTCCCGTTTCAGGCATTACCCCGGAGCTGGGTCACACCTGGGACCGCTGGAAACACAAGTAGGGCCAGCAGTTGGGGCTTGGCGGTCCCTAACTTTGCTGTGCAGTGAGACCAGTAAGGGTGATGGATAGGCCATTCAGTGGGCCACAGAACCTTTCCCACTCGTGACTGAGTCACCAAAGAAATGAAGTTCCCAAACAATCAGCCAATATTTTAAAATGAAAGGTAACAATGAGCTCTTGTCCTGCTGAGATCACAGCTCCCAGGCTTGTTCTGCTGCTTAACCTCTCTGCTGTTGGTGGGGATGAGCCCACATCCAGACAGGGTTCCTCCACCCCTTCACCCACAGCTTCCCTGCAGAGATAGCAGCACCTTGCTTCTTCCACCCCGGGGTACAATCCTGCCCGGGCCATTTGCCAGAGAGGCTGATCTCAGCCTCTAGAACTGGGCAAGACCAACCTTGTTGAGCTCCTCCAGGTGAGGGCTTGCTCCTTGCAAAGCACAAGAAGGTGTTTGAAGACCAGTTGCCATTCTCAGTGCGTATTGGATCTTTCCTTCCCCTGGCATCGCAGAGATGCCCACAAAAAAGTAATGTGGAGCTCAGGGCTTAGCAGTGGGCTTGGGCCAACTGGGCTCGTGGTCGTGCTCAGTTGTCTTAAAGGACTTTTCCAACCTAAACGAATCTGTGCTTCTATGAAATCTCTCTTATTAGCTATTGCAGAGAGATGGACTCACAGATACCTTCTTCTTTTCCTTTAGTCAAGAGGATGAAGACTTTGCTCCTGTTTTATTCTTTCCCTGGTTCCCCTTGGTTCCAGACCTTTTCTCCCAGCACGTGGAGCCTTTTCTTCGTCAGACAGAAACCAGACAAGTAGTTGTGCCTGTGTCAGTGCCCTTCTCTAACAGTGCTGAAAGCACACAGCAAGACTGCCCTCTGAGATGTCTCAGGTGTCCCAAACAGAAGACAGTGCCACTGAAAAGCTTGAGGACCCTCACCAGTCATACCCTGAAGGCCAAGCGTTAACCATCTGAGTGACCACACCAAGGGGAGCAGCCTCCAAAGAAAAGGTGAGAATGGAAAGACTCCTGAGGTGCCAGAGTGGGTCCAAATAAAAGCAACAGAGATGGGGAAGGGTCCTGTGATGAGCTGCTAAAGGCTCTGAGTGGGGTTAGCCTGGAGAGAAGGAGGTTCCAGGGGAGACCTTACCATAGAATCATTAGGGATTTGAAGGGACCTCGAAAGATCATCCAGTCCAATCCCCCTGACACAGCAGGATCACCCAGACCAAGTCACACAGGAACACATCCAGATGGTTCTTAAATGTCTCTAGTGAAGGAGACTCCACAACCCCCCTGGGCAGCCCCTTCCAGTGCTCTGTCACCCTCACTGTGAAGAAGTTCCTTCTCATGTTGATGTAGAACCTCCTATGTTCCAGCTCACACCCATTGCCCTTTGTCCTATCATTAGATGACATTGAGAGGAGCCTGGTTCCATTCTCCTGACACCCACCCTTCACATATTTATAGACATCAATGAGGTCACCCTCACTCTCAACAACCTCCTGACAGGAGGTCAGAATAAGGTGGGGGTTAGTCTTTTCTCCCAAGTAACAAAAACAGAACAAGAGGAGATGGCCTTGAGTTGCACCAGGACAAGTTTAGGTTGGACATGAGGAAAAATTTCCTCTCTGGAAGGGTTGTCAAGGCTGCCCAGGTCAGTGCTGGAGAGCCCATCCTTGGAGGGGATCAAAAGGTGTGGAGATGTGGTGCTGAGGGACACGGGTTAGCGGTGGAGTTGGCTGTGCTACGTGAATGGTTGGACTTGACGGTCTTCTCCAACCTAAACAACTTTATGATTCTGTTCTGTGATTCTGTATTTCCTTTGTAAGTGCTGGCAATTAACAGGCTGATTTTTAGTGACTGAGCTGTGAGCTGGGGAACTGAGGGTTTTGAAGTCTGGTAGATGGGAAGGGGAGACACAGCTGCGAATTGTGCTGGCTCCCCAAACCAGCGCTTTAGACAGCCTGTGGTCACTGTGCTCTGCTTTATCCCGCGGAGTGGAAGGGAATCACTCATTGTCACCAGGTACCACCATCACCCACCACCAGGTAAACATCCCTGGAGCATCACCATGACTTTCTATTGCCTCCTCACTCACCAGGTGGTGCATTTTGGGGGGTGAAAACCAGTTTCAGAGAGCCTAGATGGCCGCTCAACAGCAGTGTGATGCTCTTACGACACTGTCTGCTGGTGGTCTCCTGAGAGCTACCGTGCAACATGGAGGAGCTCTTGTGGTCCAGATCCTCCTCCATCCTGCATCCCAAGCGGAAATGTTTAGCATCCTCTGCAGAAAACAAGCACTTTGTGCTAGCAGAGCCCATTATTGGTGCAGATCCTCCTCAAGGATGCAAGGGAAGACCAAAGATGCCATCCTGGGTGCTGTGACAGGCACGTTAGGGGCTTGGGAGCCCATGAAGCAGCTGCCACCCGTGGCAGGAGCAGGACTGGCAGAGAGTTTTAGATGAAAGTTAGAGTTTACCTTCATCTTCTGCAGCTGTAGTTATTTTTTGCTAGTCATCTAAAGGAAGCAATGGAAGTAGGATTAAAGCAAAGGAACGATGTAGACACATGAATTATGAATCTTGCATCACAAGTTATTGCCTAAAATAGCGAGATGCACCAAATACATCTAGGGCAAGTGTTCTCCAGCTTTGAAGGTCTGGAAATGACACCAGCTGCAGGGAAAGCTTTTCTTTGTGTGTCCTGGAAAAAAAGGACAACTTTATTTTACCTGTTTGGCAGCCAATTGCTCCTCATCCTTGTGCACAACTTTTGCCACAGTGGTGCTTCTAGGGTTTGACCCCAAAGAAACTTCAATCTTCTTCCTCCCCAGGTCCTGAAGTTCTCTGTCTTAAACACCCTCTTTTATCTGGCCACCTCTGTTGCTGTATGACTGTGGGGCAAAATAATTCTGGCTCCCTGCTGGGAGTCTGCAGCATCATCTCTGCACAGAAAGAAGCAGCTGGAGATGCTTCCAATAGGTGTGGAATGGGTTTGGCCACTCCTCACTGTGTAATTGTTGTGATTTCTGCTTCCTGGAGAACTTACCTGGGTGTCCGGTCTTTGCTAGAGACAGCTGCTGCTTTGGGTTCAGATCAGGGTCTGTTGATCCCCAGAACAAACCTGTTTTCTTCTTGGGCTTGATGTGATGAGAATTCAGTGGAGAGCGACCAACTTACTGTTGAGTTGTCTGTCGACCACCTTTTTGTGAGGCTGAGAGGGCTGCTTGGTCAGTCCTGACAATGCATTTCCACTTCTCTACAACTACCTGAAAGGACGTTGTGGAGAGGCTGGTGCTGGTCTCTTCTCACAAGCATTTAGTGATAGAACAATAGGGAAGGGGTTCAAGTTACAACAGGGGAGGTTTAGACTTGATGTTAGGAAGGGTTTTTTCACAGAAAGGGTGGTCAGGCACTGGAATGGGCTGCTCAGGGAGGTGGTTGAGTCGCCACCCCTGGAAGTGTTTAAAGTTCCTTTGGACGAGATGTTGAGTGATCTGGTTTAGGGGTGACCTTGTAAGGTAGGGCAGATGGTTGGACTTGATGATCCCAGGGGTCTTTCCCAACCAGAGTGACTCTGTGATTCTCCACTCTTCCAGAGGTGACAGAAAAGCTCCTTCTCCCTTCGGGTGATCCCCACTTTATTATCTTCTGGGCATAGACTTAGACCAAGGTGCTTACTCAGGCATTTTGATTTTGAGAAATGACTCCAACAAGGGCAAAGAGCTTTACCAGAGGTGATTTAGCACCCTCAAGCTTTGTTGTTAATTTAGTTCAGTTGCTTTAAATATATGTAAACACCAAGTCTAGATGATGAATGGTGGCGAACAAGAAAGCGGGCGGCAGAGCGCACCAGTGCTCCGGTGGTGCTGATTTGTTTTTCTGAGGCAGGAAGAGGGGAAGATGCTACGTGTGTGTTGTGCTTCAGTAGAGCCCTGGGTAACGTTCCTGCGCCCGCTCGTGCGGCGTTCTCCCCAAGTTATTTAGGCAAAGAGCAGAGGATCCCCGCTGTGGTGTCAGGCAGCTTCATTGAAAGAAGAATTAGAGAAGAAGAAGGGGTAAAGCACCTCTCTGATGAGGAAAGGTTGAGGGAGCTGGGTCTCTTTAGCCTGGAGAAGAGGAGACAGAGAGGTGACCTCACTGATGTTTATGAATACATGAAGGATGGGTGTCAGGAGGATGGAGCCAGGCTCTTCTCAGTGGCATCTTTAAAGCCCGCCTGGATGTGTTCCTGTGTGACTTGGTCTAGGTGATCCTGCTGTGGCAGGGGGTTGGACTGGATGATCTTTCGAGGTCCCTTCCAATATCTTGCTGCACAAGGAGATAGGTCCAGCATCAATGTGCTTGGAGCGCTTCACCGTGGCTGAGGGATTGATTTGCCAGGGAAGCAAGAGCAGGAGGGCCTTGCAAAGGTGACAGGGGGATTGGACTAGATGATCTTTCGGAGTCCCTTCCAATCCCTAATGATTCCATGATTCTGTGGTTTATCCCAAGTGTTCTTTCTGTTTCGTTGACTTGGCTGAAAAGGAGCACGGAAGGCAAATAACGAGTGAGGGAGTCGGGCAGCCATCCCACCACGCACAAGGGATGACGTCTTGATGGCTCCTGCGTATCCGAGGGGGCTGGAGGCCAGGCTGGGAATATTCTGTGTTCAGGGCACAGCTGGAATGGGAGAAGAATGGTGATGTGGTACCTGCTTTCTCCCCTCACTTACAGTTTGGTGGCCTTGGTGCTGCTGCTTTTGGTTCTTGCGAGGCTGTTCCTTGTCCCATGGTAATTAAAACCAGCTGCGCGTGTCATCTTCTCATATATATGCAAGGCTAACCCGTCCGTGTCACACGTCAGCATAAAATCTGCTGCTCCTCTGAGGAGGAGGAGGACAAGTGCAAATAAACCCTCCATGAATTTCAGTGACAGCTCTGAAAGATCAAGCGTTGAGGGCTGACCTAGTGCCTGGGTGCGGTTTGTCTGTGTGAGACCAGAGTACCAGTGAGGTCAGTGCGGTCTTCCCCGGCTGGAACGTCAGCCTCAGCTTGGTTTAGTCCCTCCATACTCCTTCAAGTGCTTTGGGTGCTCTCATACAGCCTGGATTCCCCACAGAGCATGAAGACTCTGTCCATGGCCGGCTGACCAGTGACTTGATAATTGATATTTGAAAAACCAGCTCGTGCCACCTTTGCATAGTCATCTGTGGATGATGGATGACGGATCCCTGCGGGGCCATTTTGCCGATGGAAACTGTCCAGCTCACCTGCAGGTCTTTTTTCTTGAAGTGAATCAGTGGAACATCTCCTTGAAAACAGGGGGAAAACCCCAAATAAAAGAAAAAGAACCACCTACTATATTCTTGTAGTGTGCAGAGCAGCAGTAGGAGAAAGGGACCTGGGGGTCCTGGTGGACAGCAGGAAGACCATGAGCCATCAATGGGCCCTTGTGGCCAAGAGGGCCACCAGCATCCTGGGGTGGATCAGAAAGGGGATAGTTAGCAGATCAAGAGAGGTTCTTCTCCCCCTCTTCTCTGCCCTGGTGAGACCACATCTGGAGTATTGTGTCCAGTTCTGGGCCCCTCAGCTCAAGGATATGAAACTGCTGGAGGGAGTTCAGCGTAGAGCAATGAGGATGATGAAGGAAGTGGAGCACCTCCCTGATGAGGAGAGGCTGAGGGAGCTGGGTCTCTTTAGCTTAGAGAAAAGGAGACTGAGGGGTGACCTCATTAATGTCTATAAATATGTGAAGGGTGGGTGTCAGGAGGATGGAGCCAGGCTCTGCTCAGTGTCATCTAATGACAGGACGAGGGGCAGTGGGTGTGACCTGGAACAGAGGAGGTTCTGCATCAATGTGAAAAGGAACTTCTTCCCACTGAGGGTGACAGAGCACTGGAAGGGGCTGCCCAGGGAGGTTGAGTCTCCTTCTCTGGAGACATTTAAAACTCACCTGGATATGTTTCTGTGAGATTTGGTCTGGATGATGCTGCTGTGTCAGGGGGATTGGACTGGATGATCTTTCAAGGTCCCTTCCAATCCCTAGTGTTCTGTGATGCTGTGACAGCAAAAATGCCGTACAGGTCCCACTCCCGAGCCTGGAGGTCTCAGTGCCAGCCTCAGACAGCGTGTTTACAGAATCTTGCGGACTTCGGTATGTGCTGAAAATGCCTCCGGTGACATTTACTGCTGTTCCTTAGCCCAGACCCTGGGAATAATTATCTTTCATTGGCACACGTTCTCTTTGGAGATCAAGAGGCTGTCAGGCTGCATTTCTTTTATTTGCGGTACAGGAGGAGAGATCAAACGGAACAAACACGATCAAATACGTCTTTTCCTTCTCCTTTGATGTCGCCGTGCTCCTCTTGTAAACATTTAGCACCTGACAGCTTCTGGGACAAGCTTTTGCCTCTCGTCAGCACTCAGCTGCATAGGAGTTACCTTTCTAGCCGCAACCCAATGGAGCAGCCACCCTTCTTTGGGATTTAAATGGGTACCCAAGGTGCAGGGCAATGTGGACCCCTTCCTGGACTTCGTGACTTGTGCTTACAGCTGGCTCTGAGCAACTCTTGTATAAATGCTCTAAATAAATCATAGACTCATGGAATGTATTGGGCTGGAATCACAGAACATTAGGGATTGGAAGGGACCTCGAAAGACCATCTAGTCCAATCCCCCTGCCACAGCAGGACCACCCACTTCTGAATTTATAGCAAGAAGACGAGAGCCACATTTGTGTGACTGCACTAAAGCTGATGAGCTCGGGCCACTGTGTTACCAGGAACGAAGCTGTATTGGTCACTGGGTTCCCAGTGCCCAGAGAGCCTCGTGATACCCAAACCCGAAGGAAGCCGTGTCGGTGATGTGCGTTTCCGTGAGCGCAGATACCAACAGCTTTCTGCAGGCTGGGACACTTAATCTCATTAAAGGTTACAGACTAAAGGATAATCATCTCAGCTACAGCTTGGCAATAGCTTGGAACGAATTTCCAGATATGAGTGTGGGAAAATATTGGTTTAAATGCTTTCCCCGCAGCTCTGAATGACAATGAGATGGAGAGGGAATCTGAAATAGATGCGTAACTTGAACCGAAAAGCAGCAACTGATAAAGAAACTGGGGCAGAGGGAGTGACTCAGTTGGCTGTGGTGCAGGAGCAAATCCACATGGGGCTTTGGAAATGTTCATCCGTGCCAGTGATAATGCACCAACCGCCGAGATGATGATGACAGTCAGAGAGATTCAGAGCGCGGTAATGAAAAATAGCCAACGCGAGGAACCTGCTGGGAGCTGCAGAGTCAAAGGGCACAAAGGACAGCGGCTCGAAAACAAAAGGAAGAAAAGGGACTGAGGGGATCTTTGATCTGAAGGCTTCTTCCTGCATGTTTTATCTCTGCAGACACAAAACACAAGGCTTCTGTCTATTCTCCTCAGAACTCAGCGACACGTCGAAGAAGAGGGAGAACAAGAAGGCCTTCCAAGATGGCATTTGATCGTGAAAATGTGTGCGTGAGTGTGATGGAGGGAAAACAAAACACGTGTGGCTGGAACAAGCACAGAACAGACCACGGCAAGAGCTGTAGCAGTGTGTGCAGTGGCTTGGGTGGAATAGGACAGCTGCTGTCCTCCTGTGGCTGTTCTGTATCTCAAGGCATCATAGAATCATTACATCATAGAATCATTACAGATTGGAAGGGACCTCGAAAGATCATCTAGTCCAATCCCCCTGCAACAGCGGGATCACCTCATCTCCAGTTTTCAACCAGGTGGACTCTGTTCCTGACAGATGATGCACTGGTGCTTGCCTGTCCTCGACTGTGGCTTTGTGCAAGTGTTTGCCATTCCCTTTTATTTTCAAGGGCTTTCTCCAGTATACAGGCTGTGCAGGGATGTTGTGGAGTCTCCTTCTCTGGAGATATTTAAAACCCACCTGGATGTGTTCCTGTGCGACTTGGTCTAGGTGATCCTGCTGTGGCAGGGGGTTGGACTAGATGATCTTTCAAGGTCCCTTCCAATCCCTATTGTTCTGTGATTCTATGGTGAAAAATTATCTGTCCTTTAGCTTATTTGTCACCCCCACCCAAGCCAAGGTGCACTAGATGTCGGGAACAAATCAGAAATGGAGGAGTCTTCTGGGTCAGAGACAGGTCTTATGCTGTAGGGCTTTGGAAGTGCTCAAAATCTGCTTGGCAGAGGGCAGGGCTCGGCTCCCTGTTTGATGTGAGTGGGAAGGAGAAAGATTTAACACCTGAGAGAGGTCACCTTCCCAGCTGGCCTCTACCTCTGTGCCAGCTTTGAAAGCTTGGTGGGGGGGTTTCTTTAGTTGGTTTAAGAGCCTGGCCAATGCATAAGGTATCGCAAGACCCAGCTCTGTGGGTTATCATAGAATCATTGGAAGGGACCTTGAAAGATCATCCAGTCCAATCCCCC
The DNA here is from genome assembly GCA_013400115.1 of Rhinopomastus cyanomelas. Taxonomy (NCBI): domain Eukaryota; kingdom Metazoa; phylum Chordata; class Aves; order Bucerotiformes; family Rhinopomastidae; genus Rhinopomastus; species Rhinopomastus cyanomelas. The sequence goes on along the minus strand of VXBP01000441.1, from coordinate 386,337 downwards.
TGCCACAGCAGGATCACCCAGACCAAGTCACACAGGAACACATCCAGGTGGGTTTTAAACATCTCCAGTGAGGGAGGCTCCACAAATCCCTCAGCTTATTCCACAGCCTGAAGGCAGATCCCACAGGCGATTACGGGCTGTCTGGGGCTGTGAGCTCTGCGGGTCTACGTGCCCGGACCCGCACGGGTCTCTCCGTACACGTTGTTTAATTTGCTGCGAACCTGAAGCCACTGCCCCCTAATATTTCTCCAATAATAATTAGCCCCCTGCTTGTGCAGCAGGCACTTGCGAGCCGGCATGCGGAGTTCTAGAGGCCTTCAGAGCATCCCTGGTAGCCGAGGGACACGTGGGCTGAGGCGGCTCTAACGGAGCTGCAGTCGCTGTAGCTCGGTGTCTTTTTACAGCAAGCTGGTGTCTCTGCTCGGCGCTAAGAACAACATCCTGCAGCAGCTCCCGGTGGGGCTGGCATGTGGATGAGGTGCTTTGCGCCCAGCTTTTTGGTTTATCTGCCGCTACAGGAAAGAAAAAAGAAAAGCAGGCTTCCTAGCCACGGGGCGAATGACGAGTAGGAGAGGGTCGGCGACTCAGCACAGTTTTGGGCTTGGTTTTGTTTTCTTTTAAGCCAGAGGCTTTGTTTAGAGAACGGAGATAAGAGAGTGATCTGTATTCACACTGAAGCTTTTAACAGTGTGTTTTGGGGGGGTTGCGTTGTTTTGTTTTGCTTTGGGTATGTTCTCTTTCCGGAGCTGCTGGGTGTTGTTATCGTTCTCGGGAGACACACCTGCCCACCAAAGTTAAGGCTAACTGTCTTGGACAACGAGCCACAGGTCAGGATCCCTCAGAAAGAGGTGGTTTGCAAAGACTGCAGGGAGTCCTGAAGTTGACCTGATCCCCGCGTGGTCCCGTTGGTCTGCAGGAACATCTGAGCACTTGGCAGGGAAACACTGATGTTTCCAGTCTCTGTTTTTTGCCCTTTCCAGCAGCGTTTAGGAGTCTCCTGTACCTGAGCCTGGGAAGCGTGTCGGGGATGCCAAACCAGACAGGTACTGCGTCGCCCTTTAGCAACCCATCCCGAGAGCCTGCCCACTTCTGAGCGAGCCAGGCAAGGAGTGGGAAGGGAGGACGGGTCTTGTGGCTCGCTGGGGAGGTAAGAGATTTGCCCAGGAGGATGCAAAGAGGCAGAGGCGGGACGTAGCTTTGGTCCTCCGGTGCCCATCCTACAGCCTACCCTCACAGCCACCCCTGCATCTGCCGCTAAGTCTGGGATTTAGCTCTTCGAGTCTGTTCCAGCTCTGAAGTGATGTCATCTAAACACCTTTTAGTCCCTGGTTTGGCTTCAGGCTGGGGCACGACTGGTTCAGCCTTATCTGGGGGAATAATCACAAGTGAAAAGAGAGGCTGGGAAACCTTGAGTTGTTTTGACTGGAAATGCTCCGGGTTTTTTAGAGCCTTGCAGGCGGCTGAGGGCTGCGAACGAAAAGGGTTCGGCTCGTTCTGGTTCCCTTACACCAGCAGCTGCCTCTCCTCCCCCTGACTCAAGCCCAGCAGAACTGAAGCCCTGGTGAGACCCTGGCACAGGAGCCTAGTCCATCCCTCCCACCTCCCGCGGCTCCAGCCCCAGGAGCCTGTCTGTACTTTTCGCTCCCAGTCAAAGCAGAGCCCTGGTTGCAGATCTCACAGAAACAGCGGGAGCTGTGGTTTTTCTCGTCTGCAGAGGAGCAGGGGAGGGGAAGGGTTTGTGGAGTTGGGGTTTCTTTTTTTTTCCTTTTTTGCAGCGCTAGTTGTTCAGGGGAGTGTCTTGCATTATTAATGCTGAGTGGCTCCGGCAGCTCCTGTGGTTCGAGGTCGTTAGTCATCCGCCGCTACCGCAGGAGACACGGGAGCATGGAGACCGACCTCTTCATGCAACCATCTTGGTCCTTCCAGGCCGGCAGGTTGGGAAGATCTGCAAATGGGGCAGTGGGGGTGTGGAGACTGGCCCCGGGGCCAAGGGGACGTCGCCCAGCCTGGCCGTGGGGTACCCATGTGCGTGGGACTTGCTGGGTTGTGATGGGTGGCTGTATGGCCATCCCAAGTGTGGATAAGGGGAGGGAGAACACCTGTGATGTGAGCGTGGGATCCTCTGAGCATCTCGTGGGAGGGCAGACGTGTCCTCCCTCATGGGAAACCACCCCTGTGTTACGTTCAGCTGTGCAGGAGCACGAGTTGGAGTGGATGATGCAGGCTGCTCCCTGAGCACTAAGGGAATGCAGGTCCATGTGTGCCCTTCCTACCTGATTTCTTCTTTTCATGTTTTTGTCCTTCCCTAGGATGAGGGCATCTAGACAAACTTGCCTTAATTTCTTCTCCATCCTCTGGCTCCTACTTCTGCTGAAGGCTGCCTCTTCCTCCGCTCTCCCCCACGGAAATGACCCACCACCACCTCTCTCACTTGGGCTGCACAAAGGACACACCTGTGTTGGTAGGTACTCGGGGTTTGTTTGTGTCCTGTTCCTGCACCGCTGCGTCATAAATCACTCCTTTATCTACTTCAACAGCTGAACTGCAAAAATGCTCGTGGTCTGAGGTGAAGTGACTGCTGGCGATGTCGCAAGGCCAGCACGGGGGGGGGGCTGTGGAGGTCTTTTATGGTTTTGTTTTTGAGTGGCTGCTTCCCAAAGTTCATCCTTCTGCTCTGCTGGCGATGGTGTCTGGAAAGGTGGCTTGAATGTCTGGGAGCTGGAAAGAAGGTGTTATGGGGTCTGGGTATTTGTTAGGGCTCGTGATGTGTTTTGCTTAACTGCAGGAAGAAACAGTGTCTCACCCAGGGTCTCCTCATTGATTTCACTGCCTGGGAAGCTGTTGTTACTGGTGGTCCATACTTGGGCCAGGGAGCTTTGTGCTCTGGATCATCATCTCAGGGTAGCCAAGTTGCAATGGCTGTTTCCTCACAGTTCCCTTTCCTTTTTGCAAGCCCATATGTCTCACTAAAGCGAGGTCAATTTGGCAACCCCCTCTTCATGTGACTCTGGTGACTGTGGTGGCCTCCACAGCAGCTCTAGCTGGGAGTATCCTATAGCTGCAGCTGACTGATTCCCAAACCAGTAACATCAAAGTAATAATGATCTGCTGGGATCTCTGCAGCAGAAATGCCCTTGGTGTGAGGCTCTGGGTACCTGCAGGGATGGGGTCACCCATCTTTCCTGTTCCTTTGAGTACTGGATGGCTTCTGTAAGGTCTCCCTGGAGCCTTCTACAGGCTGAATAACCCCAGCCTGGCCCCATAGGAGAGCTGCTCCAGTCTCCTGATCATCTTCATGGCTCTCCTCTGGCCCTGCTCCAACAGCTCCATGTCCATGTGGGTTGTGCATTTGGACTGAACATCTTCTTTTATCTTCTTTTAGCTTTTCAGGGCACTTTTGCCCATGGGTCATCCACCAGCTGGAAAATGTGAGTGAGTTGTGAAAGAGCAGACAGACACTGTCTTTGTTTGGGGCTGCAGCCACACAAGCAGTGGCTGAGCAGCTGCCAGAGTGGAGGGAAGTGGTGGCCTTTAGTAGAGAGATCTTCAGCAGCTCTGGCTGTGATGACACAGGAAGGGTGATGAGCATGCTGGTCTGTGGGATCTGTGCACGGCTTTGAAACGTCAAGTGACACAGCAGGGCTCTAGATCCATGAGGTGACAGCACCTTGCATCGAAGTTGCCTTGCACAGGGTAAATTGTGCTCTGCTTCTCCTGGCAAAGGGAGGAAGGCTGAGCCAGACCCCTTGCTAGGGCTGACCAGCCTTTCCCCAGCAGGTTTTTTCAGTGGGGAGACACCAAAAAACACTGCCTCTTGCACGAGTTGCTCTCTCTGAGGTGTCTCTTCAGCTAGAAGCATCCGTGTGAGCTCAAGTCAGAGCTCTCCACACCTCTATAAAGCATGGGCTAAATGTCAAGTGTACAGAGCATTAAAACTGGCCTGGCCTGGCAGGGAGGGCTGCTACTGCTGCTAGCCCAGATGGCCACCAGAAGGGTGGGTGTCAGGAGGATGGAGCCAGGCTCTGCTCAGTGTCATCTAGTGATAGGACAAGGGACAATGGGTGTGAGCTGGAACACAGGAGGTTCCACATCAATCTGAGAATGAACTTCTTCCCGGTGAGGGTGACAGAGCACTGGAACAGGCTGCCTTGAGGGGTTGTGAAGTCTTCTTCTCTGGAGACATTTAAAACCCACCTGGATATGTTCCTGTGTGACTTGGTCTAGGTGATCCTGCTGTGTCAGGGGGATTGGACTAGATGATCTTTCGAGGTCCCTTCCAATCTCTAATCTGTGATTCGGTGAAGAGGTGGTCTTACACCAGATCAACAGCATCTGCACAAAGACCAGCGGTATGGTCTTTTGTAGACAGGTTCTGGTGACTCACAGAACGTTACAGGTTGGAAGGGACCTCGAAAGATCATCTAAGTCCAACCTGCTGGAGCAGGGTAAACCTACAGTCCCTAGTGTACCCAGACTGTCTGAAGATATGCTGTCCTACATGGGGCTCAAACCTGATGACCCTGGGATTCAGAGTCCCATGCTCTACCAACTTTGGGAGATGCATTGGGGCCTATGATCATCTACAAATGGAAGAAGCAAAGACAGCTGTAGGCAAACCTTTATCTTCTGTATAAAACCAGGAATAACAACTGTAGATGGGTATTTGAGGAAGATATTTGGTGCTTTGCCGAGTGAGTCTCCAGCTTCTGCTCCACCAGGAGCAAGCAGGTTGACCGCAGCCTGGCCATCAGGATTTGCAGATGTGTCCAAGACCACTTTTCTGGAGGTTTTTTCATCTTTGTACCCCAGGGTGGGTATTTAATTTACAGCTGGGGAACACTGATATGACTGGAGGGGTGAGAAAGATCTCCAGCGCTCAGGAACGTGAGCAACGGATGGCAAGGGAGAACGTGCCAGGTGCCAGATATCCCCTTTAGTGGAGTTCAGCTCAGACAAAATTAGGTACAAATCTGAAACTCAAGAGGCAGTTTTCACTACCCAGGCAATTCTTGACATCGCTGGGTGTAATTCTAATTACAGAGCCTTCCAAACGTCTGTGGCAGAAGTGGATTAAGTTAAATAGTCTGCTCGGCCAGCCAGAGGCTTCGTGGCTGAGAAACGACTTTCTTTCGCTCCGATTTCATTACTGGGGGATGGCTCCTTAAAGTGGTTTTTTCCCCGAGCTTATTGGAAAAGCCATTTCATTATCACAGGCTGTTCACAAACGCACGGAGAGAAGCTCCTCCTGACTCGTGGGCTTTTGGGTTACTGCTGCTGAGCCGAGTGGTTGTGGCTTTCTCTTATCTCTTCAGAAAGTACCGGCAGGCAGGGCAAACTCGCTGAAGGAGACGGGTGCTTGATTAACAGCAGCCTCCAGTGTCCCGTGGTTGGTAGCCACTGTAACACCAACGAGTTTCTTCCCAAGAAAACATCCTTCAGCTTGTCAAGGCACTGAAACCTCCTACTGAAGCGCCACGGCAGAGTCCTGCCCTTGGCGCTTGCTTCTGGAGAGAATCACGCGCCGCTCTACAAAACTCAGAGCTTTTGTTTTCACTTTGAGTTCTGGGACCTGTCTACATGGCCTTGGATGTGCCCAGCTCATGGCAAGATGTAAATCGCATCCAAATGCCCACTGATGTTCTGAGGTGTGCAGGGAGGTTTGCACTGATTCCGTCAGAGGACAGTGGCTTCTTACGCTGCAGCCAACACCGAGTTCTTCTTCTGAAACTAAATCCAAAGAAAGATGCTGTATGCAATTGGAAAGTGGGCTTGTGGTGGAGGAGAGGTGGCTTTAATTTGTAGTTAACTACAGAGTTAACTTTAATTCAGCCTGAGTTTAATTTATAGCTACTAATCCCTTGAGGTTTTACTCAGCACAGGAGATACGTTCTCTGAGAGGATAGACTTCAGTTGCTGGTGGAGGAGCCTGGGTGATTTAGACTCCCAGGACTACTGAGGTTCTCCTTAGACATTCCTCCTCTCAGAGTCTGGTAATTCTCATGTGATGTAGATGTTCCTTTGGGCTTGGTTCTGTAAACACAAACGTGTCTAAATGACTTAATCGACATGAAGGATTCCCATGTGACTGCAGGAAGTCCACCCCGTGAGTAAGGTTGCCTGTGCGGTTGTGTTTACGATGGAGGGTCCCATTTCGGTTTGGCCAAGCTGAATCAGAAAGAGCTGGGTTTTTTCATAGAATCATGAGGGATTGGAAGGGACCTTGAAAGATCATCCAGTCCAATCTCCCTGGCAGAGCAGGATCACCTAGACCAAGTCACACAGGAGCATATCCAGGCGGGTTTTAAACCTCTCCAGAGAAGGAGACTCCACAACCCCCCCTTGGGCAGCCCGTTCCAGGGCTCTGTCACCCTCACCGGGAAGAAGATCCTTCTCATATTTATGCGGAACCTCTTATGTTCCAGCTCACACCCAGTGCCTCATGTCCTATCACCAGATGACACTGAGAAGAGGAGGGGATTGGAAGAGATGCCCAACGATGCCTGAAATGCTTCTGTGGCACGGGGTGCCTTGTGGATCACTGTGTCCGCCCTTTGCTTGCAGGGTGCGTGCTCGTGGTGTCGGTGATTGAGCAGCTCGCGCAGTGGCACAACAGCTCGGTGAAGGCGGCCGTGGAGAGACTCTGCAACTACATACCCGGTGAGTACCAAACCCTGTGCCGGGTGTTCCGGCGGTCCGTGGGCTCTGTAAATGTGCTGTCTGCCCCACATGCAGCATCTCGAGGGAATGTGGCTGAAGGACACCACGCTGCTCTCTGCAGGGATGCTGGTGCTGTGGCTCGCTCGGTTTCAGAGCTGGGATTTTTGCCCCAAAGTTAGAGCAAAGGGATTTGTATTAAGTCCACATGCAGCCCTCCTCCCTCTCTTCTTCTCCACTGAGTCCCTTTGTTAGCAGCTTAAGAATAGATTCGCCGTACGCACAACCACTCCTCCTCCGTGCTGACATGGGTCTTCACAGCAGCTGTGAGGATGAGAACGTTTTCAGCAGGTATTAGGGAGCCGCTGTTGTAAAACCTCGAGGTTGAGCTGAGGCTGGTGGGTCTGAGACCTGAGGATTTGGTGTGACCTATCGGGATGTAACGGGTGACACCAGCTCAGCAGCGATAGCCATCCGTCACGAATACACGCAGGCTCCCCTTTTCTCTGCCCCTTATTTTGTCTGCCCAAAGGAGCTCGGCTGTCCTGATGCACATCCCCAAGGAGAGACCAGGCTGAATGCCAGAACAGCCTTGCAGCCCGTTCCTATAACTACTTAAGTAACCAGACCTCACATTCATCTCTTTAACACTATGAATGTAAAACAGTGGCTTAGGAGTCTTCATTTATAAGTCCTTTATGTAAGACTTCATGAATCATATCTCTGCGAAACCATCTTGCACTGTAGACCCAAGTTCCACAGAAGGTGTGTGCAGAATGTCAAGTCCCCCTCTTCCAAGAGAGGGTTTCCTGCTGCAGGATGGGGCAGGGAGGTGATGGCTGAGAGTCACTCACTTGTAGGATGATGTTTATCTGCCTTCTGTCCCGTCAGTTGGACCCGCCGTGTTTCAAGCTGCGGGCACATAACCGTAAGGTCGCAATTGGAAACGCTGATCCGGCCATTAAAGTACAATTTTCCTCTTTAAAAAGATGACACCCGAGCTCTGTGTTCATGACTCACTCGGTGGACCTTGTTCTGCTGGATGTCAAGGCAGTTCCTTCCAGCTGCCATTCTTTACCCACACGAAATCCCATTATCCCTGTAGTTAAATCTGTATAATCCAGTTACCTTCCATGAGATGCATGGATGCACCCAACAGAGAAAATCTGACCCTGAACTTGAAAGGAGTGAAAAATCATGTGGATTGTGTGGGAGTGGGTGTGACCCGATTTATCCTCTCCCGGGAGGTGAATGCTGTGACCCAGCAGGGACCGAGGGCTGCTTCTTGCTGCCTGAAGCAATAGAAAGCCTTTGGGTGCTCACAAGGAGCAAAGTCTACGAAGGCGGCCGCCTGGAGGAACAGCTTCAGCATTATACGTGTGCCTGCAGGGCTAACAGCAAGAAATTAACGGCAGTGTGCCCTTGTGGCCAAGATGGCCAACAGCATCCTGGGGTGGATCAGAAGGGGGCTGGTTAGCACATCGAGAGAGGTTCTTCTCTCCCTCTACTCTGCCCTGGTGAGACCACATCTGGAGTATTGTGTCCAGTTCTGGACCACTCAGTTCAAGAAGGACATAGAGCTGCTGGAGAGAGTCCAGTGTAGAGCCACAAAGATGATGAAGAGAGTAGAACACCTTCCTCACAAGGAAAGGCTGAGAGAGCTGGGTCTTCTTGGAGAAGAGGAGACTGAGGGGTGACCTCATTAGTGTTTATAAATATGAGATGGGTGAGTGTCAGGAGGATGGAGCCAGGCTCTGCTCAGTGCCATCTTGTGATAGGACAAGGGGCAGTGGGTGTGAGCTTGAACATAGGAGGTTCTGCATCAATATGAGAAGGAACTTCTTCCCAGTGAGGGTGACAGAGCACTGGAACAGGCTGCCCAGGGGGGTTGTGGAGTCTCCTTCTCTGGAGATGTTTAAAACCCACCTGGATGTGTTCCTGTGCAGCTTGGTCTAGGTGATCCTGCTCTGACAGTGAGGATTGGACTAGATGATCTCTCGAGGTCCCTTCCAATCCCTAATGTTGTGTGACTCTGTGATTTTCCTAGGGTCAGAAAGGCAATAAAAACTTATGCAATATCTTTTCCTTGTGTGTGTTAGCAGAGCCAGAGCTTTGTGAACACATTAATTCAGGCGAGTCCTGGGGACACTGCTTGTGGCTTGGGTCCCCTTTGCTGGAAGCCCAAGCCTGAATGGCTGTAGGGATCCAAGTGTTCCAGAGGCAAGTCCCAGCTGAGGGTGTTTTAATCAGCAATGATACCAAACGCTGGGTTACTGATGTCTGCAATGTCTTTCCTTTTAGGTGAGCAAGAATAAAATCTAATTCCAGCTAGGAGACCAATTTTTAACTTGCAGATTGCTTCTAAAGAGCCAAGAGAGAGGAGTTAGGTGGCAAAGGAGGCCAAGAAATGAAGCTAATAACTTGATTGGAACACAACACCTGGCACAAGATAAGGAAAAGCAGCTCTGTGTCATTACAGAAGCTGCCTGCGACACCGTCTGAGTAGGAGGGTGTTGGGGAAATCACCTTGTCGTTTCCTGCTATGCCTTTCTGCTCCCAGTCCTCCTTTACTGGACACAGGCTGTGTCTGCAGCTCCGGGGGTGAGAGGACACCCATGGCTGCTGATGGAGACATCGCCACGGGGTTTGGTACCACTCACAGAGTCACAGAACATTAGGGATCGGAAGGGACCTCGAGAGGTCATCTAGTCCAATCCCCCTGCCACAGCAGGATTCCTGGAGCAAAACCACCTCCCTCACGTGCAGCAGACCCCCAGCCTTGCCCAGCTGGATGCTGGTTAGAACTGAACATTCAGCCCTCCTCAAAGTTGGAGGAAAGAGGCTGCTTTGTGGGTTCCTAAGGCTTTTCTTTGGGAAAGATGAGGATAGTCAATGTTTTCTTCCACAAGTACAGATAGTTATCTAGGGGAGGTGCAAGAGGAAATGACATCTCTCAGGGATTTCAGGAGCCTCACTTGTGTGAACCTGCCTCTCCGTGACTTTTCCCACCAGCCCTGCCAAGACAAGGCAGGACAGGTCCATGGTTAACCTGCTCCAGTCTGTCCAGGCCAAGAAACAGCCCATTTTCCTTTGTGGGAAACTCTCAGAGCAGCACTACCATCATGCCCAACCTGTATTCAAGCCTCCAATCTCTCCTGAAAGTGTCTTTAAGGGGGTTTCTTCAACCTAGCAAAGAAATCTCAGATGACCTCTGGCATCAAGCCCCTACACCCTGTTCTGCACTCTCATTTTTATCTGTGGATTTACCTACCGAGCTGCTGCAGGTGTGATGTCTTCTGACTTTTCCATGGTGCTGCACTCAGAACTTCTGTGGCTTAGGCTCTGTTGCTGCCTGGTCTAAAACCAGAGATGGGCTGTAGGCAAGCTTGGAGATCCAGGTCTTCCCGTTCTCCTTGGTGCTGCTCTGAGGTCGTAGATTGGTTCACACGCCTTTCTCTAAGACAAATCAACATTCAGCCCACTGGGCCAGCTCCTGCTGGTGCAAAACCACTTTCACTGTGCTCAGTTACTCAAAAAAGCCTAATTACTGAAAAAACCCAACTCTTGTAAATAACTGTTTTCCAGAGAAGCTGCAAGGGTTCTGTTACGTCCTCGCTGAAGTTTACGGACCGCACATAGCTGAGCTGTGAGTACTGCTGTGTCCTCTTTGCTTGGTTTGTTCTTGATCTGTAGTGGGGGTTCGTTCTTAAAGTCACGTTGTTATTGTTAAAGAGAAAGGGACCTGGGGGTCCTGATGGACAGCAGGATGACCATGAGCTAGCAGTGTGCTCTTGTGGCCAAGGGTGCCAGCAGTATCCTGGGGTGGAACAGAAGAGGGGTGGTTAGCAGATTGAGAGAGTTTCTTCTCCCCCTCTACTCTGCACTGATGAGACTACATCTGGAATGTTGTGTCCAGTTCTGGGCCCCTCAGTTCAAGAAGGATACAGAGCTGCTGGAGGTGTCCAGCGTAGAGCAACAAAGATGATGAAGAGAGTAGAACACCTTCCTTATGAGGAGAGGCTGAGGGAGCTGGGTGTCTTTATCTTGGAGGAGACTGAGGGGTGACCTCATTAATGTCTATAAATATGTGAAGGGTGGGTGTCAGGAGGATGGAGCCAGGCTCTGCTCAATGTCATCTAGTGATAGGACAAGGGGCAATGGGTGTAAGCTAGAGCACAGGAGGTTCCACATCAATATGAGAAGGAACTTCTTCCTTCTGGAACAGGCTGCCCAGGGGAATTGTGGAGTCTCTACCTGGGCATGTTCCTTTGTGACTTGATCTAGGTGATCCTGCTGTGTCAGGGGATTGGACTGGATGATCTTTCAAGGCACCTTCCAATCCCTAATGATTCTATGATTAAAGCAGAGGTGCCGGAGCGTTGCTCTGGTTTGGCATCTAGCAGAGCTCTTCTGGAGCAAATAAACACCGGCTACCTCCAGCGACCGTTTCCGTTTGAGTCCCAGATCAGGCCCACCCGATGTATGGCCTTCTGGAGTTCAGCTCATGTGGCTGAAGCAGGGATTCCAAAGACCCACACGTGCAGGACAGGCTCTCCAGAGCCACATGGCTGTAATGCTTGGCCATTGCTTTCCCCTCTCCCTTTCATCAGGCTGCCCAACTGCCAGCCCCTACGTGCCCCAACCTCGGTGCGCACTCCTAGGGGAGCATGCAGAGTGATTAAAGCACAAATGTAGGTCATTTATTTCTCAGTTTAATTAACAGAGCTTTGGCTAGACCTTCTTCCTCCCTGGGGTGTTCCCTTGTAAAACCATGCAGGGGACTGCAAAGCGCTTAGAGGACTATGAGGGGCTGTAATCAAACACTTCAGTTTTATTCCTGATTAGCCCGGAGGTGCCTTCCCCCCCAAAAAAAGGGGGAATGAAACCATCCTGACACTTGTGCTTGGTGATTAAAGGTTAAGGATCTCTGAAGGTTTTCTGGTTGTTTCCTTGCGCTAATGATCGAAGGTCCGTATGTGCCCGATCGCACGTGCGTTCCCCTCAACCTCTCAGCCTCCGTTGGGTTGAAGTGCGGAGCAGTCGCGCTGTGCTGGGATCAGGTGCCGCATTCAACGCACCGTGGGGTGGGCTCGTCGTCCCGAGGTCCGACTGCAAATGCTGAACGGGATGCCGTGGCAGAAAATTGTTGTGACCCAGCGCTGTCCTGAGCAGCCACTGCGGGCCACGGAGACGCGGTCATTGTTTGCCGTTGAGGAGACTTGGCTTCCCACGGAAACAGCTTCCAGGAGAACACAATGGTCTTTATTTTTGCACCGTTTCCTTCAGCATAGACAGGGAAATGAACGCCGACGTGGTCTGCCATTCCTTGAAGCTGTGTAAACAGGATCCGGGACAACCACTCTGTCATCTCTACGCTCGTCCAAAGGTGAGTAGCTTTTTCACTTCTCCTTCAGAGCTACAGGCTGTGGGAGGGGGAGCTGAGCAGCGCAAAGACTTGCGGGGCACGTCCATTGCCTGGGAACTGAATTCAGCCATCCTAGAGACACAGAGTCACTCAGGTTGGAAAAGACCTCCAAGATCATGAAGCCAACCCATCAATGCCCACTGAACCTTGCTGTCATGCGCCAGATCCGCATGGTTTTGAACACTTGGGGATGGTGACTCCACCACCTCGTTGGCTAGCCAGTCCTGATACCTGGCCACGCTCTCAGTGAAGATGTTTATCCTAAACTTCCCCTGACATGACTTGAGGCTATTTCTTCCTGTCCTAATTGGAGCATGGACACTTCTATAGGAAGTCTGAAAGTCACCTCAGCTATGTGGTGCACCAACATCATGGCTTTCAGAGCTTGGGAGTTGCAGGGCCAAGGTAGATGGAGTAGAACATTTCCTGATGAGGAAAGGCTGAGGGAGCTGGGTCTCTTTTGCTTAGAGGAGACTGAGGGGTGACCTCATTAATGTTTATAAATAAGTGAAGAGTGGGTGTCAGGAGGATGGAGCCAGGCTCTTGTCAATGTCATCTAGTGATAGGACAAGGAGCAATGGGTGTCAGCTGGAACATGGAAGGTTCCACACCAATATGAGAAGGAACTTCTTCTCAGTGAAGGTGACAGAGCACTGGAACAAGGCTCCCAGTGGGGTTGTGGAGTCTCCTTCTCTGGAGATGTTTAAAACCCACCTGGATGTGTTCCTGTGCAACTTGGTCTAGGTGGTCCTGCTATGTCAGGGGGATTGGACTGGATGATCTTTTGAGGTCCCTTCTGATCCCTAATGTTCTGTGATTCTGTGATCTTGCATCAGTCTTGGGTCAACATAGTAGGGAAGATAAAATCTCACTTTCTCGTTTGCCTTAGGCTGAGAACACGTTTAGCTACCAGCGGGTTTGTGATGTAACTTGGTTGCCTGTCCCAGACCTTTGCTAGTCAGGCACCAGCATGTCTGCACAGGTGTCTAAGCAGGTACAACTTGTTGGGGATTTTGTTTACTCAGCCCTGGTTGCACTCCAAGCTGTGAGTGATGGTTGCTGTTTGGCACTGTGAGAAGCAGATGATGCACTCAGGCATCTGGCTTAGGGAGCCTCTTTCCCTCTCTGCAGCTGGGTGGATAAAGACACGTTTGATTTGCAAAGGTCTGTGTGCATGACAGCTCCTCCAACACTCACTGAAGTCTTCCAGAGACTTGCTACGGGTTGCAGCAAGCTGAGCTTCATCTCCAAGATGGATTTAGTTCTACCAATATTAAGACCTTGAGAAATACCTTCCAAGAGTGGCAGTAGCATGTGTTTCATAGCAGCTGAATCATTAGGGATTGGAAGGGACCTCCAAAGATCATCTAGTCCAATCCACCTGCCACAGCAGGATCACCTAGACCGAGTCACACAGGGACACATCCAGGCGGGTCTTAAACGTCTCCAGAGAAGGAGACTCCACAACCCCCCTGGGCAGCCAGTTCCAGTGCTCCATGCACGACCACTGTGCTCCGTGCTGGGCCGACACGGAGATGCGTGGGTGTGCGACCAGGCTGGGGTGAAAGCAGATGAGTGCAGGCAGCAGACAGAACCTCGATAACCTAACTGGGACGCTCCCAACTCCACCGAACAGCTTCCTCAAGTAACTGTGTGTGAGTGACCGACGCAAACAAACCCATTCCCTTCCAAGAGACAGTTAAATCCCTTTCTGTCCGGGTGTGTTTGTTTCCCCAGGAGTAGGGAAAGGGATTTTCTAGCCGGGTGGTGCCCTCCTTTTGAGCTCACCCAGTGCCCTGAGACAGCGCGAGGAGGCTGGGCGAGACGGGAGGAGAAGGGCAGTGCTTAGAAGTCATGCTCTAGTGGCTGACAAATTGCCCACAGTAACTCTGTGACAGGTCAGGCGGAGTGAAGATGGATTATGGGGGGAAGGTCTGATATACAGGCAGAGACGCGGATGCATGAAGCGCACTTTACCTCACAATTGCTCCTTTGGCTTGTAATTTGATTGATCATTTCGGTGATGTGAGCCTGCAAGTGCTGGCTCAGGCCCCTGCCAAGTGTTTAAACAAGACTTTAATACTAATGACTGTTTTGTCCAGCTCTGTTGATTTTCAGGTGCTTCACTTGTCCGTTGAGACCTCTGGATGCCCATTTTCCCAGACTTAGGATCATATTTGTACTGGCAGAGGGAGTAAAGTAAATACAGCTCCTTTCCCTTGCAAGGCAGGGTAGTGTTCAGGATTTAGTGGCCTCTGGAGTGGCACAGATCAGCATGGAGCTGCTTTTTTCAGCCAATACCCTCGTTTTGTCCCCTTTCCGTGACGTTGCTCTGGTGAGATTTGCTTCAGGGGCTTTGCAAGCCGCTTGCAGAACGGAGACGCCGCACGGCGAGTGGGCGACGCGTACGTTACGCATCCTGTACTTCCCCGGCCTCTGACGTGTTGGCTCAAATGGGATTTTTGGCCACTAACTCTCTGCAGCTATTCTAGGAAGGTTGGCTCTAATTATGAATGAGATACATCTCTCCCTTTGCACGGAGCACAGTGGTCTTGGTGCTGGAGGAGGAGAGCATCTCACCTGGGTGATGGTGGCTCCACTGCAGCGGTTCCTCAGGGGAGCAGCCCCTTGTGCTCCCCATCTTTTTTCTGCTCTGGATTGTTAGAGATTTTGTGGCTGCAGAGTTTAGCTCAATCTCCAGTAGTAGGATTTTGCTGGGAGGATTCTCATGCCACCAGAAATATCCACATTTATGCTAATGCCATTTCTTTTCACCAAAACAAGCACCACAAGCAGTTCTGCTGGTTCACCTCTCCTCTGTCAGGCTTTTTGCTGACCTTGTAGGAAGCAAAAGGCAAGTCCCTCACGGACGTTATGGTGGCCAGGCTGCTCTTCCACAGAGTAGGAGCCAGCTGGAAAAAAGAAACCCCAAAAGGTTCCATGAAATGAAAATACTTCTCATATTTTGTGTAGTTTCTCTCTCTCTTTCAGTGAGAATCTGAAGGGAGAGATGAAGCAGAACCAACTCCGGGGTGGGTAGGCTTCTGCGTCTCCAGCAAGAGTAGGCTGCCAGCCTGACACAGACCTTGTTTCCTTCTTTTGAGGCCACACAGCGTAGAGCCCGCGGCTGGGAGGCAGGTTAGGTCCTGGGGAGCAGGATGCCCTCCTTCTAATCTTTTTTGTCCTGGAAATAAGCAACATGTACTGACATGTGAGTTGTCTCTGCTGCAGGCAGAGCTGAGCCCTGGAGAACCTACCTGCAGGCAAGTGATAGCAGAAGGAACAGTCCGAGCACTGGGTCTTCCTCTTTCACTGCTTTCTCCCTGTTTCCTCTGCTCCTCTTCACTGGCATAAAATAAAGTGAAAAAACAAAACCAGCCAACCCCAAAAGCAAACGACCCCAGAAAATCAGACCACAAAACCTCCACCTTCCATGAAGTAAACCCAGAGAAAACAGGGTGGGATGTGGTTTGCAGGAGACGCTGCTTGCGGGTGTTGGCTGTGTTTTGCAGAGGCAGGCTAGGAAGAATAACTCCAAGTGGGTCACCCAGAACACACAGAGCCCAAGTCCAACAGGACTGAGCAGCACAAAATGGGCAGAAGTCAGAGCAATTGTCCTGGCAGAAGAAAGGACTGAGTCAGGCTTCACTTGGTTTAGATCTGGGCTGGCAGAGAAGGTCTTTGTGGTCTTTTCCGACCTAGACAATTCTGAACAATCCTGTGCTTCTGTGACTCTGCTGTGTCCCTGTTGGCTTGTCTGTCCCATGTAGGTGACAGGTGGCAGCTGAAGAACAAATGCCAGTCCTGCCAGTGATGGTCACCAAGCCTTGTAGCACCCCAGTAAAAGGATGATGAAAATGAATTAGAAGGGAAACGTGGGATGTCTAGTAGATACCTGCTCTCCTGGGAGTGATCTGAGTAACGAGGGTGATAAATGAGAGAGAATCAGGGTTGGTTTGTGAGTTTGTTTACTCTGAGAAACAGAGCAGTTTGCCAAGTATTTGGTGCTTGGGATACTGGGGCTCTGTGGAGAGTGTTGAAAGGCAGCAGTGAATCAAATCCCAGTGACCCCCACCCTCAACCCCATCCAAGGGGTGGATATCTCATATACAATGGGTGCCAGGCTGTGCTAGTTTGGACAGACACAGCTGGATGCTCCCCAGGACCTTCACACACCCTCTGGGCAGCAACCATAGGTTCATCCATCAGCTGCTGGAGCCTCGGGAGCCCCTTCAGAGCATTTCAGAGGGAACATTTTCCTCACATGGGAGCAGTTCAGCCTCAGCTCCCCTGGTCTCTGCTTTCTGTCTGCAGCGTTGCTGCAGCTGTCTGAAGCACACGTCTCTCATGCGCTGCTGCTGGGAGCTGGGAGAAGCTCTCCTCCCCACGTCCAGCAGAAAGGAATTGCTAAGTCCTACCTCTCTGGAAATTCTTCATCTATCACACTCAATTTCAGGCCATTTTCCTCATCTGTCTCTCGAGTTATCGCAAAAGTGACACGACCTGCTAATGCACAACATCGTGATGGCAAAGCGAAGGTGAGGACTTGTTTCTGGGGACAACTGCTGCCCAGAGGGAAGAAACAAGGAAGCAGAGTCTTAGAACCTCTCACCCCTTTGTGACAGCAGGATGACCATGAGCCAGCAGTGTGCTCTTGTGGCCAAGAGGGCCAACAGCATCCTGGGGTGGATCAGAAGGGGGCTGGTTAGCAGATCAGTAGAGGTTCTTCTCCCATTCTACTCCACCCTGGTGAGACCACATCTGGAGTATTGTGTCCAGTTTTGGGCCCCTCAGCTCAAAAGGGATGTGGAGCTGCTGGAGGGGGTCCAACATAGGGCAATGAGGATGATGAGGGAGGTGGAGCTCCTCCCTTATGAGGAGAGGCTGAGGGAACTGAGTCTCTTGAGCTTGGAGAAGAGGAGACTGAGGGGTGACCTTATTAATGTTGATAAATATGTGAAGGGTGGGTGTCAGGAGGATGGAGCTGGGCTCTTCTCAGTGTCATCTAGTGATAGCACAAGGGGCAATGGGTGTGAGCTGAAACAGAGGAGGTTCCACATAAATATGAGAAGGAACTTCTTCATAGTGAGGGTGACATAGCCCTGGAACAGGCTGCCCAGGGAGGTTGTGGAGTCTTCTTCACTAGAGATGTTCAAAACCTGCCTGGATGTGTTCCTGTGTGACTGGGTCAAGGTGATCCTGCTGTGGCAGGGGGATTGGACTAGATGATCTTTGGAGGTTCCTTCCAATCCCTAATGATTCTGTGATACCCAGAGTAGCATCAGCCCCTAGTCACAATGAGCAGAGCACACATGGAGCAGCTAACCTCAGGCACAGGTGAGTGAGCAGGAACTCACAGCTCTGTGCTCCCCGCTGCTCCTGCCGGTTCCCCCCTTCCTCACCCGTTCCATCGCTTGCTGTCGGCTGTTTGACCCTTGAGTGCCGCAGTTAATGGATTTGCTTCCATCGCTGCCTCCATCAGTTATAATCGCGTGCTAAACCTTATCCCCACGTTGCTTTAAGTGCAAATTCGTGCTGCCTTAACGTCGCGGGCTGGCGAGCCTGCGGTGCGGGGAGGCGCCGGCACTCGGGGGATGTCTGCCTTTCATCCCGGCGCTTCCATACAGCCCCGCAGCGAACCGGGCTTCCTCTTCCCCGGGCTGCCTTCCTCCGCGGGCAGCCGGATCAATACAGACTCGGGCTGAGCTTTCTCTCGGAGCCTTCAGCCCCGGTTGGTATTGAGCCAGCAGTTAGGTCTGTAGGCTGGGCTGTAGGAGCCACCGACGGCAGGTCGTCGCTGGACGGAACGGATTTGATCGGACACAAGGTGCTAGTAGCGCTGTGAGGCGCCGGGATTTGCTTCCCATCGGAAGCGTTTTCAGAAGGAATTGATTCTTATCGCCTTGGGGGGTTTTTTTGTTGACTGGTTCCTCAAAGCCCGCGGAACAAAAGCAGGTGTTCTTTCTGAAAGAGGACAGCAGGGCAGCGTTCTCAGCCTTCCGCATGCTGAGTGCTGGGGGGAAGGACGGAGCCCATGGCACAGAGACTGCCTGGCCCTTAGGACTGTTTACCAGGGCGGCTCAGCAAACGTGGGACAACATGTGGGCGTCACCAGCACTGAGATGGAAGAATATTGCCCCAAAGTGTGAGAGGAGCAGCAGACAGGAGGAGCAGAGAGGAGCAGCAGAGAGGAGCTCACCACTGTTACCCTGACAGAAGCAAATGGTTCTGCATGAAGGTTGCACCCAAGTCTGCAAGATGAGCACCCGTCAAGGGCACTCGGCAACTGGTTGTCTCATGAGCAGGCCACCCACTGTGTGAGCATTGCTGGGTCATCTCCTCACTGTTGTGTGGCAGAAGAGCCAATGCTGTGCTGTGGTATGGGACCAATTTTCAAGGCCAGGCAGGATCCAGGGCTGCAGACCAGGTGGGCTGCAAAAATGCATTGGTTGAACTATTTGCAATGGCAAAGCCTTGAGGAAGGCTGGGGAGCAGGATCGTGGTGGTGTTTGGCAGCTCCTGTCCATGGCAAGCACCTGTCAGTGAGGGTTTGTCCGTTTGTCCACAGTCCTGCTGCACCATGCAGAGCACATTCATCCTCCTGCTGTCCCTCACGCTCACAGGTGGTGCCCCTTGCACAAGATTTCCTCCCCTCCTTCGAGGAGCAAGTGTGTAAAGGGGTTTGAGGAATTGCTGGGGTGTCGTCAGTATCTGACTTCTTTGTAATCCATGGCTAACCTGTTGCTTTTTGATGCTTTTCCAAGGTCCTTTCTTGCAGTGGTTTCCTCACTTTCTGTAAGTGTCCTCATTGTGGAGGATTCCCAGAATCACAGAACATTAGGGATGGGAAGAGACCTTGAAAGATCATCTAGTCCAATCCCCCTGACACAGCAGGATCACCTAGACCAAGCTGCACAGGAACATATCCAGAAGGGTTCTAAATGTCTCCAGAGAAGAAGACTCCACAATCCCCCTGAGGATACCCTTCCAGTGCTCTGTGACCCTCACTGGGAAGAAGCTCCTTCTCATATTGATGTGGAACCCCCTACATTCCAGCTTACACCCATTGCCCCTTGTCCTATTACTAGATGTCATCGATAAGAGCCTGGCTCCATCCTCAGCACTTCTTCATTGTGCTGAATGAAGCTTGCATGGACCCAACAGAAAAACCCTCTTGTCACTGTCAATGAGAACTCGCTCTCCAGAATGGAACGCTAAATCTCCTAGATCCCAGACAGGACAATGACTCTCCAAACTCTATACTTTGGTTTGGGCCCTCCTTGCTGGGGTGAACCTCAGCCCAGTGTAGTCCTGCTGAGTGCCAAGACCAAGTGCTCCCTCTGTAGCCTTTTGGCCATCTAAGGAAGAGTTGTTCTTCAGCAGGAGTCACTAGAGAAGTGTGTCCTCTGCAGCTGACGCAGTGCAGATGGGATATGAATCTCAGTTCATCAGCTGGTCTGGACTTCTCCTTAGGAAATAAATGATGCCCTGGAGCAAAATAAATGAACCATTGCAACTGGGGTTTCACAGGCAGTGATTGGATAATTGATTGTGAGACCAATAAAAGGTAACTGATGATGGGTCTGCGGGCTCGTACATCACTTTTGTGCTGAGACTGAGATCTTCAAAGGAGAAAAAGGGTAGGAAATGGGGAGAAGAATTGGCAGGATGCTGTGAGACTGATCTTTGACATTTTTCTGGTCTTTCTCTCCTAGGTGGGGCTGGGTGCTGCAATCAGGAAAGCAAGAAGGCTTGTGAAGACTTCCAGGGATCTGGTATGAAATCAGTGGCATTTTACACTGTGTTTGCATTTTATCAGGAGGGAGTGCCTCTTCATTTTGCCTAATTGTGAGCCCACCCGACCATTAATGTTTATAAACATGTGAAGAGTGGGTGTCAGGAGGATGGAGCCAGGCTCTTCTCAGTGCCATCTAATGATAGGACAAGGGCCAGTGGGTGTGAGCTGGAGCACAGGAGGTTCCACATCAATATGAGAGGGAACTTCGTCCCAGCGAGGGTGACAGAGCACTGGAAGGGACTGCCCAGGGAGGTTGTGGAGTCTCCTTCTCTGGAGAGGTTTAAAACCCACCTGGATGTGTTCCTGTGTGACTTAGTCTAGGTGATCCTGCTGTGGCAGGGTGATTGGACTGGATCATCTCTTGGGGTCCCTTCCAAATCCCTACTGTTCTGTGATTCTGTGATCAATGATTTGAATGTTGACATTTTTCTACGTTGTGTAGGATCTGCTCTATTAAGTGATGCTGGGAAGAAGGAGAAGGAGATGATAGAGAGGAAATACAGAAGTATGGGGAGAGCATAAAAAAACCCTCATGAAAAATGCAGGCTGCTTGCAGAGTGGGGATAACTGTCTGCATCCATCCAAGACATAAATCTGTGTCTGAAATTCATGCGGCAGCAGAGGATATAATCCAGGAGGCTCCATAGTGCAGCTCCACACTGAGACAGTCTCTTGTACAACCCCAAATCTGGTGGGGCAGCTGGTCTTCAAACAAAACACGAGCAGATGTAGTTCTTCTGTAGACATTTTTTATGAAATCAGAGGTTTCCCACTTATCCTTGTCCTGTGCTTTTCCATCCTCCTTTCCTTACAGCTTCTTGCAGTGCTTCTTGTTGGGTAAATGGTTGGACTCAATGATCTTGAAGGTCTTTTCCAACCTAAGCGATTCTATGATGACAAATTCTGCACATTTTCTCCTCTGTTATCAAGTGGCTGCTTTTGCCTCTAAACTTGAAAATCAGGATTTGAAATCTTTCCACCTCCATCAGTGCTCAGATTTATAGAGGATCTCCTAGAGGTAACAGGGGAGGGAAGGGTGGCTTTTATTCTGCTGGGTTCACTTGTATGAGTCAGCTCAGCCACAGAGTCTGCTTCCAGTTGTCTTCAGGCACTTAATGCAGAGCAAATGCTTTTTGCTGCTTGTGAGGAAATTACTGATAGAGCTTCTTCCCGGGTCCTCACCGTGATGCTATTTGCACAAGTGAAAATTGCGGTGCCTAATTAGCCGCTGGGTAATTGCCAGATTGCCAAGCCAGGGAAATAAACAACGTGCTGGAGAGACCAGTCTCGGCTCCTGCAGAACAGCAGCCAGCAGGATCTTAGTCTTCTTCCATCCTATTCAGTGTTTGGCTACTGATTTCCACTCAAATCACACGAAATTCCTAATCTCCTGCAGCCCTGGTTGCAAGACCCCTGTGAATGCTCAGAGCGAGACACTGATTCAAGGAGATGCTCTCTGACAGCCAGCAAACCAGGGCTCCTTTGCTCCCTCATGCATGATTCTACCCTTGACATAGAATCATTAGGGATTGGAAGGGACCTCGAAAGGTCATCTAGTCCAATCCCCCTGCCAGAGCAGGATCATATTGTGCTGCATCCCTCACCTGGCTGTCCACATCCTTTCAGGTTCTCCTGGGTAGCACAACATGGTTGGAATCAGCCTCTGGCTGCATCAGGGCTCCTTCCAGCTTGCCTCTGCTCTCCAGCATTCTCAAAGCTGCTCAGTGCCCCAACATCTCCATCCCAACACCTTGGCCCCTTCCTGCTCCTGATTGTCCATTTACCAGCAGAGGGGACAAGCAGAATGCACCGTAGCAAGGTCCTAGGTTGGTTTCTCCAGCCAGTGTGTTTCTAAACCTGCATAACTGTATTAATACAAGGCCAACTCAAGTTCAAGAGGGTATAGTTGTTCTGCTGTAAAAGCTGAGCAGGATCTGTAAGTTTCATTTGTGTGTGTTCTGCTGAGAAGTTTGAAGTTTGGTTTTAAAACGTTGGCCTTTCTTCTCCAAATCGAGTCAGTTGTTTCACTTCCTGCAGACCCATCAGTGGTTTTCTGAAACCCTCCCTTTGTATCTGACACTTCAGAGAAAAGTTCTTGGCTGAAATGTAGTTGGGGTCTCTAACCCACGACATCAGTGATGACACAGGTGGGATGCGTGGGGATCCAGACAAGGACCCACAGCACTACTGTGCTACTACAACAACAATCATGGAAGCACCAAACTGTTTAGGTTGGAAAAGTCTTGTGAGATCATCTAGTCCAACCATTACTCTACCTGCCCCAAGGCCACAGCTAAACCCTGTCCCTGAGCTCCTGATCTACACAACTCTTAACCCATCCAGGGATGGTGATTCAGCCCCTTCCCTGGGCAGCTGTTCCACGGCCTCGTGACCTTTTCAGTAAAGAAGTTTTTCATGATGTCCAACCTCATCGAGTGGTTGGTTGGGGCCATCCTGCAGTTATACCTCATGTGTTCCTCATAATGACCCTCGCCAAAACTTATTGTAAATCTAGACATTCCAAGCAGCAGCCTTTCTAGAGCTGTCCAGCTGCTTTCTCTTGCTACTTCCCCTTCACCCAGGCTGCACTTAATTTAATTTCAAATCCAGAAAAACTGTCTAGTAAGAAACAGAAGGAGCGGACACACTACAGAGATATGTTTTGAGGTCTCTTCCAATCCGTAGTGATTCTATGATTCTATGATTCTTTATATATAAATATCCTAGATATATATATATGTTTAGGATCTTGCAAATGAGCTGTCCCCATCTTTTCCTGGCAGCTGTGTGTGACTGTGCACAGAAATAGACGTGTCGTTATGGCTGTTGGCATTGAGACTGGGAGGTCTGGTTGGCTTCCAGTTCATTCTTACTGGCCCTTTCTTAGGGTTATTGTGGGTTTGGGAGAAACAAAAGGTATTTTCCAGATGCAGAGATGCAGTGAAAGTGTCTACAACCCTAAAAAAACCTGGTGAATGCCTCCATTCACTGGGAGCGTTGAGCCAGCTGCGCGTGACTGGCTTCAGCCAAACACCGACAGGCATCAGGGGCTCGTTGCTATTTTGTGTTGGAAAACCAGTTGAAATCCCACAGACCTGTCATTAGGGAGTGTTAACTGGCAGTGACTGGAATGGTGGTGGTGTCAATCGCTGGGAGCACCTCCGGCGCTAACTCTCCTCATGGATGAAGAAGAGACTAAGTGACTTGGTCTAGGTGGTCCTGCTCTGGCAGGGGGATTGGACTAGATGATCTTCCGAGGTCCCTTCCAATCCCTAATGCTACTGTGATCAGTAGCAGTGGAAAAACAATGGGCAGAGTCCTGGCTGCTGCGTTTAATGAGAGCTGGTACCTTGCCCGTGATCCCATCATGACCACATGGTGCCTGCAGCTCACAGCCCAGCGACAAGAGAAGCCTGTTCCCCCTGCTGAAGCACTCTCCCACGCAAATGTGCAATGCTTATCCCTTTGCTTAACCATCTGCACCTTGCTGTCTTCAGAGGGCAGCCCAAGACACCCTCCAAGAGCAGATGAACTGCTCTCCCCTGCACCCTCAAGCAGAGCGGAAGCATTATGTCCTGATTTCACTGTCCAACATGCTGTGGGGACACACAGGAAAGGGAGTTGGAGGCTGCTGTTCGCTGGGATGCTGCTGCAGCTGGTCCTCAAAGCCCAATACCTCAGTACCACGTCCGGGGAACCATCATTCCCCCCCCACGTGAGGCTGCAGAATAGTTGTCCTTTCAAGGTAAAGAGATCCAGTTGGCATCGATTTTCAAATACCCAGCTGAGAAAAAGGTAGGAGGGGTTTAATTCCACTTACAGCAAAGGGCAGACTTCCAATGCAGCCTGGGAGGAGAGTGAAAGGAGGTTTTGCTTATGTATTTACCTCCTGCAAGCCCTGTCTGGTGCAGGTCTGGCTCCAGGTGCCTTAACTTCAAAAGCTTTGCAGGCTGTGGCTTAGGCTGAAGTGGAAAGCTAATGGCCCAAACGAAGCCACTGCAGACCCTAGCCTGATGGAAGGAGGGGCAATGGGTGTGAGCTGGAGCATAGGAGGTTCCATGTAAATATGAGAAGGAACTTCTTCACAGTGAGGGTGACAAAGCACTGGAACAGGCTGTCCAGGGAGGTTGTGGAGTCTCCTACACTGGAGATGTTCAAGACCCGCCTGGATGTGCTCCTGTGTGACTTGGTCTAGGTGATCCTGCTGTGTCAGGGGGATTGGACTGGATGATCTTTCAAGGTCCTTTCCGATCCCTAACGATTCTATGGTTTAAGAGCCTCTAGTGCTTTCATAGGCAGCGCTGGGATTAGTCCTACGTGGAGGAGATGGGGAAGTGGCTTCTTTCTTCTTTCTAGGTAGTTTGCAGAGCTCTTTGAGAAAAGGCATCCTGGTTGAGTCCCTCTCATGCTCCCTCATACACGTGTAGGGGCACACACAGGGAGCAAAGAGAAGGCTCATGCCCTTGCCGAGCTGTGTCCAAACTGTATCTTCTGGTTTGTGTTAGATCTGGGCTGTAACTGGGGCAAGGACCATTTGAATTTTACTTCTCTGTGGATGAAGGGGGTAACACAAGGGAGTTGGTCCAAGGGCAGAGCTCTTCAGCGTCACAGCTGTATAAATAATTCCCCCTCTTTGCACAAAGCTGTGAGTGGCCCATCTGCTCATCAGCTCCGTGTTGTCATGCTGCAGGCAGCCTCAGCGACTACACCCGTGCACCGAGCAGCCCTCGGTATCTACAGACCACTTGAACACCCTCAGTGTTTACAGACCACCTGAACTTGCAGCGAAGCCACAAGAACAATGTGTTTGTAGGATTGATGCTCAGTGTTTCTCGAGCTTTCATCAGGAAGGGCTCCTCCAGCTTCTGAAGCCTCCTGGCTACCTGCAACCTCAACTAGATTAGCCCATGACTACTGATGTCAAAAGAGCTGATCATGCAGCAGCTGCCTTTTGCAGCTTGCAGGTCTGGCCAAGGTGAAACCTAGTTAGGAGCTGTCTAGGTTAAAATCTCATTAAAAAGCGAGGGTGTTCTACACACACACTTCATCCCCCTGTTTCTCCTCTCTTTGGGGCTCTTCCTGACCTTCAGCTTATCCACCCTCCCTGAATGTGCAGGACCAAGCCCCGTGGCCCACCGCATGTTGCTTCCTTCTAAGCATCAGACACCACTGTGTTTACTGAGTGTGAGAAGTCATTTTTACAAAGAATTAAAGAAAATAACTTGGGAGAGAGTTTCACAGGAGCCTCTTCCATCCTTCCCTTTTACTATTTGCAGGCTTTGAAAGCAGGAGGGGGTTGGTTTGCAAACTATTCAGTCAAAGTCTTGATGTCAACTGCTGTGTCTAAACCCTCTGGCACTGCACATCCTTGGTGGTGACAATGGACTTTTCAGGTGTTTCTGGGCAGAAAACACACGATTCAGCTCTGGGTTTTACCGACACGGCGGACCTGAAGCCACCTCTGTGAACTGATGGATCCATCTTTGTTTTCTTCCCCTCCAGAAAAGCCTCACGGCGTTCTCGAGTGTGTGCACGTTTCCTCTCCTGTCTACCCTGTGTGAGAAGATCAGATAGTACGTATGAAGTTCTCAGTCCTTCCCCAGAAGCACAGTGGGACACGTCTGTTTCTACTGAAAACCATCCTCAGTTAACAAAGCTTCCAGAACTTTACTTCTGATGGTTTCCTTCACAAAAGTACTGGCCAGCACAGAGTGAGGCTGCAGAGCTCTGCTAAGCTCTTCACTGTGAGGGTGGTGAGACCCTGGAACATACTGTCCAAGGAAGCTGTGGATGCTCCATGCCTGGAGTTGTTCAAGGCCAGGTTGGATGGGGCTCTTGGCAACCTGGTCTAGCACAAGGTGTCTCTACCTATGGTGGGGAGGCTGGAACTAGCTATGATCTTTAAGGTCTCTTCCAATCCCTAATGATTCTATGGTCTATGATTTCAACTCAAACCGTTCTATGATCCTAATCAAGATTCCTCAGGTGGATCCCTGGGCTTTTCCAGTACCTCAGACATTTGCATCCTGTTAGCAGATCCCAGAGACCACACCTGAACTTCACACAGATTAGATGCTCTTAGTTTGTTTTAAAGACATTGCAGCCACAGAGGCGTCCATCAGCCTCCCCTCCAGAGCTCAGTCAGCTGAAAACAAATCAGAATATGCTCCTTTCAACAGACCCACGTTGCTGCAGTACGGGCACGGAGCTCCAAATGAACACGGGGCCATGACCAAAATGTCAATGACTGTCCTGTGTTCTTCACCGTGGGGTTTTTCCTGTATGAACAGATTCCTTTCCATATGCTAACGCCGTCTTTGTTGTTTGTGGGGTGCTTCTTGCAGTGTGCTGAGAAGTAAACTGCCTTTTGAAGATGTTGATGGAGATAAATACAGTACTTTCCCGGTGAGCAAAGCCTTTCCTGTGGTACATAATCCCCTGATAACCTGAAGGTCTATGAGATTCCTCCTACTTGCTGCAAAGCCTTATTCATTCATGGGAAAACAGGGTCTAGGAGTAAAGTGAACGGAGCGGGTTTTGGTCGTGCAAGGCGGCGGGTTGTTTCTCTAGATGAGAAAACACTCTTTCATTCGATGCCGTCGGGGGTGATGCGCACATCAGTCTGTGCCCCCCAGACCCAGACTGCTCTGCTGCTGAGTGGTCTGTTCACTGGATTAGTAAGAGGTGAGACAGAGTCACCATATAGGAAACAAACCCAAACTGACTCTTTCCACCCCGGAGTGTGCGCGGTGTCACTTGTCAAAGCCTTGCACGGGGGGACCCTGGAATACAACCCGCTTACTGGGTTCTGTTCCTACGCACTGGGTGAGATTCTCATGATAGGTATTTTCAATAAAAAGCGCGGTGGCAGCAGCAGCTGCCTCACCTGTGTGCTCCTCCTGGCTTTCAGACGTTGAGGGGCTACCACTGGCGAGGCAGAGACTGCAACGACAAGAACTCCGCCGTGCACCCTGGCAGACGGTAAAGCTCCGAGTGATTCCTAAAGGCTTCCTGAAGTACAGGCTCCATGCTTGGGTTTGGCTCTCCTCTAGGACAGCATGTCACCACTTGTTGATTGATTGATTGATTGACTAATTGATTCACTGATTGATTAACTGCTTGATTAACGGGTTGACTGATTGATTGATTGACTGACTGACTGATTAACTGACTGATTGATTAACTGATTGATTGATTGGCTGAGTGATTTATTGGCTGAGTGATTGATTTATTGGCTGAGTGATTGATTTATTGGCTGAGTGATTGATTTATTGGCTGAGTGATTGATTTATTGGCTGAGTGATTGATTTATTGGCTGAGTGATTGATTTATTGGCTGAGTGATTGATTTATTGGCTGAGTGATTGATTTATTGGCTGAGTGATTAACTGATTGACTGAGTGATTGACTGATTGATTGCTTGAACCATGATGGAGTGACATGGACTGCTTCCCAGTGAGGATGACGGAGCACTGGAATGGGTTGCCCGGGGGGTTGTGGAGTCTCCTTCTCTGGAGAGGTTTAAAACCCACCTGGATGTGTTCCTGTGTGACTTGGTCTAGATGATCCTGCTGTGGCAGGGTAATTGGACTGGATGATCTTTTGAGGTCCTTTCCAATCCTTGATGTTCTGTGGTTCTGTGAGACCAGGCATGGGGCACGTTAGCAGGGGTCATGCATAGGTTTCTCTCCCTGGGTTTATGGAGTCCAGGTGCAGTGCTGGATGAATAGATCAGATGTCAGAGATAATCATCCTGTATTATGGGCCAGAGCAAAACCTCATCACCTCCCACGCTGAACCTGGAGCGAGGGGCTTGGTGCATCTCAGGGAACAGTGAAGAAAAAGGGGAAAAAGGCAAGGAAAAGGATCTGTCATCTTCTCCCCACCCACCTCACCTACCTGAATATACAGACTGAGGAGTGAGCTTCACCCAGCAGCTTCCAGTGTTAACTTGAAAGTAAAAGTGTTTAACCAGCACAAATTGCTTCTCCTGGACTCAAAAAAACATCCGTACTGTTAAAAAAAAAAAGGAATTTCCAATTATTTTATCTGCTTTGTGGACACTGACACAAAAGATGTGACTTCCTCCAAAGGTCTGTTGTCTCTAATGCTGTGCATCCTTTCGTGCCTCTGTTTCAGTCCCGACAACTGGGATGTGGAAAGCGACTCCAACTGCAACGGCATATGGGTAAGTAAACGAAGCTCCATCTCATTCCTTCCTTCCTGATCACTTCTCTTTCTCATTCCTTCTGAATTAAGTCTGCGAGTGTTTGAGGTTTGCTCTGCTTTATTAGCTTGTTCAGACTACACCTGTTTATTTACTGCCTTTGATGCCACAAGTCATAAAACGGCGGCTATTAAATATTAAGGACACATAGGGGAAGCAGGTATGAGTGAAGGTTGTTTGTTGATGCTTATGATCATTTAAATTAGAGCTATTATAATTAATTTAAGTGTACATATGCTGAGTAAAATAATGCAACGGAGAGCACTGATGCAGTGCTACCTGCAGGCTGAGTTCTCAGCCTCTGCTTTGCGCTGCCATCCTTCAGGCACTCGGTAGACACTGTCATCTGCCCCTTCTCTCCTCCCGCAGGGCGTGGATCCCAAGGATGGAATTCCCTACGAGGAGAAGTTCTGCAAAGGTAAGACTTCACAGCAGATCCCAGAGCAATGTGTCTTCTGTTTTCATTTCATAATTTAATGTTTTCGTGGTTGTTGCCGTCCTGGGGCTTTACAGCTTTGTGGGAAAGGCAAGATGGCAAAATCTTTTCAGTTGGTTTCGCTGCTGAGGACGGTCAAAGATGAGCCACGAGTGGCACAGGCTGCTGGCAGGTTGCTGTTAGAAGCCAGCTCAGTTATTTAGTTGAAATACATGGGGTCAGGGATAGCAGCAAGAAGAGACCTCTGCATCTTTTGCGGTACCCAGAGCCTAGCCCAGAAGATGCAGGAGAGGGTTTCCTTGTCCCTGTGTACCCAGTCTGACCCACTGCTGCAAATCCCCACAATGACTCCGGATTCTCCACTGGAGGAGGTCTTGGAAAAGGAGACTGGTGGCATCGACTGATGTCCCTGAACGTGGTGTGGGTGCCTGTGTGCACACAGCCTCAACACCCCAACTAAACAGCCGTTGCCACCAGTTCAGCTCACCTTGCCTTGCATTCAAGTTGGCATCCTGGGGACGAGCCATGGCTTGGCAAGGTTCTTCAGCATTCTCAGAGGGAAGGCAGTCTCCAAATGCCAAGTGACGTTAATTGTACGGCAGCCCGTTTGTTCCCGCAGAAATACTCGTACGAGCAGCACATCCACCACCCAGTCCTGTTTGAAGGAGCTTTGAGCGATACCCTCAGGAATCCAATTCCCCTCAGCATGTAGCTGCTTTCTTAGCACACATTCTGCGGCGAGAGAAGATACGGCTGCGCAGAAGAACCTCTGCTGAAGGATCACATCCAGCCTCGAGTGCCTCCAGCACTCTGTTCTGGCTAGCATGACCTCTCCTGCGCGTGCCCGGTCCTGGATTCGTTGGCGCTGCCTGTTAGTCAGGTTTTGCTGCAGATGGAGTGAAAAGCCCATGGCCAGCTCCGAGCGTTTTGGCTACGTGAAGGACAGCGTGGTCAGCTGCCCGTGGCTCCATGGGCTGCCGCTGCTGTTGCTCTTAAGCGTTGCCCTCCACATTCTGTTTCCGTTGGCTCTCTCTGCCCTGGCCACTAACCAACTGTGTTAATTGTGTCTGTTAACAAGGTGCAGGCTCGCAGGGGGTCGTGCTGCTGGGAGACTCGGCCGGCGCACACTTCCACATCCCTCCCGAGTGGATGACCGTCACGCAGATGTCAGCGGTGAGAAATGCCACTTGGGTTGCCAAAGCCACTGGTTGCCGGTCGCTTTCTCTCTTGTTGCTGCTGGTTGCCTGAGGGAGGCGTCGCAAGATGTGGCTGCTCTCCTGCAGATGGAGAAGCAGAGCCCTGCACTACCGCTGCTCCTCCAACATCTGTGCAATTGGGTCAGGGAAGATTTTGGCTTTGGTGGCCCAGAGCTGTGCCAGCGACACAAACCAGGACATCTGGCTTTCCATGTGCGTGCCCGCAGCTCAGGGACCTCGTGCTCTCTGTAGCATCAGTCCTGCTCTAGTGGGCTAGTTGGTAGGACTCCATGTGCTGCAGAAGTGACCCTGCTGACAGCCTGGGGACTTGGGGTTTAGGCACCTGGCTGTGAAATGACGTGTCCTGGATTGTCTTCCCTTGTCTGTGAGATAGCTCTGGTAGTTTCAGTGTTCAGGCTCTGGGGCTCGTGGAACACATACATCTGCAGGTGTTTGAGGGTCGTCCAAGTATATAGACTTGTCCTGCAGGGAAAGGTTTCCTGACTGACTGTGAAATACTGCTGCCACACTGGTGCCTTTCTTTGGGCAGTGTCCCAGTGCTTCCCATTGTCCAACTGTCTCCTGGCCACAAGGTTTGCTGAGCCTCAGCTGCTGCAGCTGGCTGGTGTGCGATGGAATAATTGAAGACTAGATGATCTTTTGAGGTCCCTTCCAACCCCTAATGTTCTGTGATTCTGTGAAAGGAAAACATCACTCCAGCAAACTGCAGTTGCAGGATGGAGATAGACATGCAGGTGTGTCCTGTCGTTCGCTGTTGTGCCCTGTCCAGAGCGGGTGTCACTCCCTAGCCGGGGGAGACCGTGCGTTGTCCTTCTTTGCACACAGGTCACTTTACACACGGGTAACACATAGATCATCATTGCCCGCCTTTCCCTGGTGGCAACCCACTACTCCTCCACTGGCCTCTGTAGGACATGGACAGCTTCTGGAGAACAATACCTGTTCTGAAGAAGAGGAGGCTGAGGGGAGACCTTACAACTAGCTGAAAGGAGTTTGCAGAGAGATGGGCATTAGTCTCTTCTCACGAGTTACTAGTGATAGAATCATAGAATCATTAAGGATTGGAAGGGACCTCAAAAGATCATCCAGCCCAATCCCCCTGACACAGCAGGATCACCTAGACCAAGTCACACAGGAACACATCCAGGTGGGTTTTGAACATCTCCAGTGAAGGAGATTCCACAACCCTCCCTGGGCAGCCCCGTCCAGTGCTCTGTCACCCTCACAGTGAAGAAGTTCCTTCTCATATTTATGTGGAACCTCCTGTGTTCCAGCTCACACCCATTGCCCCTCATCCTATCACTAGATGACACTGAGAAGCCAAGAGAAGATGGCCTCAGGTTGCACCAAAGGAAGTTTAGGTTGGACATAAGGAAAAAATGCTTGGAAAGGGTCATGAGACCTTTGAACAGGGTGTCCAGGGAGAGGGTTGAGTCGCCATCCCTGGGTGTGTTTCATGGTTGTGGAGATCTGGAGCTTAGGGACAGGGTTAGTGGTGGCCTTGGAACAGTTGGGTTAGTGGTTGGACTTGATAATTTTGAAGGCCTTTTGCAACCTAAATGATTCTGTGATTCCAAAAGGTCAGTGATTACAGCGGTGATGGAGGTCTGAGAGCGGCGGGTATTTTCCCACTCTCAGAGCTGAGCTGATGTAAAGGTTGCAGATTAGCAATTGGTTTTCTTTGTTCAACGTTTATGAGCAACCATTAGATAAATGACGCTGATGACTGAGCTGATGATGAGCATGATAAATTAGCACTAATGGTAATTGAGATTATCTCATCTAATAAAGATGGGTATAATTCTGATGGTGATGATGATGCGAGTAGCAGAGCCATGTAGACTATGTCAATGTTTTATTATCGCTGTAATGAAGGTTTGGAAAGCATTTATCTTGCCTGGAGCATGTTGGTCCACCAGCTGAATGTGTCGAGGGCTGCTAATGGCATGCAGAGGCACAAGTTTCAAGGTCAGGAGCTGGAGTGCAGATTATGAAGTTACTTTTGATGGCATCTTGTTACTCTCTTATGGATAAAGAACAACTTGCATGGGAAGGGACCTCCTGCTGTACATGATGTGGAGAAGACCAAGGACTGATTGGGAAAACAGAAGTGCATGGCCATGAGCCAGCAGTGTGCTCTTGTGGCCAGGAGGGCCAACAGCATCCTGGGGTGGATCAGAAAGGGGGTTTGCGGATTGAGAGAGGTTCTTCTCCTCCTCTGTTCTGTCCTGGTGAGACCACGTCTGGAGTATTGTGTCCAGTTCTGGAAGTTCAAGAAGGACACAGAACTGCTGGAGGGAGTCCAGCGTAGAGCAATGAGGATGATGAAGGAATTGGAGCACCTCCCTTATAACGAAAGATTGAGGGAGCTGGGTCTCTGTAGCTTGGAGAAGAGGAGACTGAGGGGTGACCTCATTGATGTTGATAAATATGTGAAGGGTAGGTGTCAGGAGGATGGAGCCAGGCTCTCCTCAATGTCATCTAGTGATAGGACGAGGGGCAGTGGGTGTGAGCTGGAACATGGGAGGTTAAACATCAGTATGAGAAGGAACTTCTTCCCAGTGAGGGTGACAGAGCACTGGAACAGGCTCCCTCGGGTGGTTGTGGAGTCTCCTTCTCTGGAGATGTTCAAGACCCACCTGGATGTGTTCCTGTGTGACTTGGTCTGGGTGATCCTGCTGTGTCAGGGGGATTGAACTCGATGATCTTTGGAGGTCCCTTCCAGTCCCTAATGTTCTGTGATTCCTTTGCAGAAGGGGTGACTCCAGGTTGGAGCTAGTGCCCTGCACTGGGGCAAGAAGGGAAAAGAGGGGTGTGTGAACTAACTCTCTGACCTTCCACACTCACCCCACTCTGCTGCCCAGGCACCTGGGGTACCAGCGATTCAGGGTAGGAAGGAGTAGGCTTTGTTCTAGGACTCTTTGCAAGCTTTCCTAGCAAACAGAGCAGTTAATTGTGAATGCAGAGATACAGGGAGTTCAGTGCCATAAACAAACAAATCCTGTGTGGTTGAACTCTGAGCTTATTTAATTTGCAGCTCACTTTAAGTAAGAAATTCGCTGCCTGAGGTCACAAGTGCTAGCAAAAAGACTTCTGACTTCTAGCTCTTGTTTTCTGTTTATTGAATGGCAGCAGCAGCAATTTAGCTGCCTCGGGGTGGTGAAGGTGCCATCCTGTTGTCTCTCGATGTGTAGTATTAAATACCAAATATCTTTCCTCTGTAGGTTTAATTAACAAATTAACTGCCTTCGCTCCTGTTTGAGTGCCAGGCCTTCCTCCAGGAGGATTTCTGAGCACATCCAGGGGTGGTTTTGTGACCAGAGGGAGAGTGTAGGGTCTGTGCCCTAGTCTCACAATCCATCATTAACCCTTAACCTGGGACCACAGCAAGAGGTTGAAGTTTGAGGTCTGTGAGGGAAGGATAAGTCGCCTCATTGTACCTGCTGTGGCCCCTGTGCTGTCAGACTCGAGATGATTTGCTTTGACTCTGTCAAAATTCCTTTGATAAGGCACATAGAAAAATCACTTTATCCTGTGGGTTTTTTCTCTACAGTCGATGGTAGGGTCAGTTCAAAGCTTTAATTTCCATTTCAATGGGATCTCAACCCTCAACATGGAATTCCAAACAGGACTCTTGTAATGTCTGCGAGGGAAAAGCTCTGTGCCTGTTAATTCAGATTTAATCGGTCTATTATTTTATTACTTTAAAGTGTTTCAGTCTTTTTACCTATTTTATATACTTTAGGTATTTTGTATATGTTTCAGTGATGGGTCTCCTTGTCCACGTTCACCTACACAAGTGTGAAGTAAGATCTACCAATGCTGAGGACCCGGTGGTTACTCCTCACCGCATCAGTATCATCCATTAATTCCTCTTTTGAAGCTAATTAGGTGGGGGAGTAATTTTTAAGATGAGATTTAGGAGAGAGAACCAGCAGAGTGGCTGCTTTTGCTGATTACACTGCGCAAAGTCCACCGCTCAAAGGAGTAGTAACAAGGAGTGAGGGAAGAGAGAGGATGTGAATGAGAAACTGGAGCAGGTTCAGGGTGTTGTTTGGGTATCTGGGTGATTTGGCACCCCCAGCCCATTTGGTCTGTCATCAGAGTGGAGACTCCTGAGGACACAGCTGCAGGTACAGTTACCACCCTTCTTAAGAGTATGTTCTTCCTACAGAGATACTACTTGGTGCAGAACATGTCCATCACAAGGTGGACACATCTTTGGAAGCTACAGCTCCAGGCGCGTTACTTCTTGAGTTAAAGGAAACTCAAAATAAGAAAAGCCCAACAGAACCTATGTAGCACTTGGGGAAACTGCAGATACCTCAGTTTTGAAGTTTTTGACCAACCTGGTACTGCTGAGGCCCAAAGTGTGTCCTACAGAAATCTAGCTGAGGTGCAGCAATGCAGAGGAAATTATGCTGGGTCCATCACTGCAAAGGCAGTAATCGGGGATTGGACTCGAGGACCTTTCGAGGTCCCTTCCAATCCTTAATGTTCTGTGACACCAGGGAGACATTGAGGTGCAGGGGAGGGCAACAAAGCTGGGGAAGGGCCTGGAGAATAAATCTTATGAGGAGAGATTGAGAGAGTTGGAGCTGTTTAGTCTGAGGAAGAGGAGGCTGAGGGGAGTCCTCATCGCTCTCTGCAACTATCTGGAAGGACACTGTAGAGATGTTGTTGGTCTCTTCTCACAGGTCATTAGCAACTGAACCAGAGGGAAGGGCATCAACATAGAAAGATTAGACTGGACATCAGGAAGAAATTCTTCCTTGAGAGACTGGTCAGGCACTGGAATGGGCTGTCCAGGGTGGTGGTTGAGTCACCATCCCTGGATGTGTGTAAAAGTCGCCTAGATGTGGTGTTGGGGGATCTGGTTCACTCTGTAGAGTTGGATTGATGGTTGGACTCAATGATCCCAAGGGTCTTTTCCAACCTGAATGACTCCATGTGGCTCTGTCCTCAACCTGCCGTCACCCCCGTACATCCTCAAATGCCCAGAGTACCACCGCGGGATGAGAATTGTGCAGCTGTAGGAAGGGGAAGAAAATCAGCTTTATTTTGGCTTTCTGCCTGTCCACAGGGTCTGGGTTTGCCAGGCTCTTCTTCTTTTAAAAGGTTCCATGGGAACAGAGTGGAATTCACTCCTTTGACCTGAGAATTCAGGCGCTGAACACGGCGTGTGGCGCAGCAGACAGGCACCCGCTGAAGCGCAGCAAAGCAGGAGATACACGGGGTTGGGGCTTTTTTGAGGTGGGTGGTTTTTGCAGAAAGCTGATGTTGAAATCACTGTGTGTCTGGTGATGGATATTGTGCTCCTGCTGCTCTGTCCATCTGCTTTCAGTTGACTTCCAGAATGTGGGCAAATGGAGCATTTCTCTGTTCTGTGCCCGGGATAGAAGCTTCTTTCAAATCTCATTTTGGAGACAATTTTATCTGGAGATAAAAGCCCTGTGTTTATAGATGTGCTGGAAATTATACCCTTTCCAGGAAGATGCATTTAAACACTCTTGGATCTCTATTTCATTCTGAATAAAGAGAAAAGTAAATCCCGTGTCTAGCTGTAATCCCCTAAACATCTATTTGCCCACCAGCTGGAGGGGTTCTCAGGCTTCATTAATGTCACTCTTTAACACTATATATTTTCTATTAAAGCAGTTCAGCTCTTCTATAAATGCAGGGTCAGGATATTTTGAACATTTTATCTCAACTTATTTTGTGCAACTATAAAAAAAAACAGGAGTTTGATCTGCAAACATCTTATTAAAAACATTGTTTAGCTGAGGGAGCTGGGTCCCTTGAGCTTGGAGGAGACTGAGGGGTGACCTCATGAATGTCTATCAATATGTGAAGGGTGAGTGTCAGGAGGATGGAGCCAGGCTCTGCTCAGTGTCATCTGGTGATAGGATGAGGGGCAATGGGTGTGAGCTTGAACAGAGGAGGTTCCACATCAAGATGAGAAGGAACTTCTTCACAGTGGAGGTGACAGAGCACTGGAACTGGCTGCCCAGGGAGGGTTGTGGAGTCTCCTTCTCTAGAGACGTTTAAAACCCATCTGGATATGTTCCTGTGTGACTTGGTCTAGGTGGCCCTGCTGTGTCNGTGGTTACTCCTCACCGCATCAGTATCATCCATTAATTCCTCTTTTGAAGCTAATTAGGTGGGGGAGTAATTTTTAAGATGAGATTTAGGAGAGAGAACCAGCAGAGTGGCTGCTTTTGCTGATTACACTGCGCAAAGTCCACCGCTCAAAGGAGTAGTAACAAGGAGTGAGGGAAGAGAGAGGATGTGAATGAGAAACTGGAGCAGGTTCAGGGTGTTGTTTGGGTATCTGGGTGATTTGGCACCCCCAGCCCATTTGGTCTGTCATCAGAGTGGAGACTCCTGAGGACACAGTTGCAGGTACAGTTACCACCCTTCTTAAGAGTATGTTCTTCCTACAGAGATACTACTTGGTGCAGAACATGTCCATCACAAGGTGGACACATCTTTGGAAGCTACAGCTCCAGGCGCGTTACTTCTTGAGTTAAAGGAAACTCAAAATAAGAAAAGCCCAACAGAACCTATGTAGCACTTGGGGAAACTGCAGATACCTCAGTTTTGAAGTTTTTGACCAACCTGGTACTGCTGAGGCCCAAAGTGTGTCCTACAGAAATCTAGCTGAGGTGCAGCAATGCAGAGGAAATTATGCTGGGTCCATCACTGCAAAGGCAGTAATCGGGGATTGGACTCGAGGACCTTTCGAGGTCCCTTCCAATCCTTAATGTTCTGTGACACCAGGGAGACATTGAAGTGCAGGGGAGGGCAACAAAGCTGGGGAAGGGCCTGGAGAATAAATCTTATGAGGAGAGATTGAGAGAGTTGGAGCTGTTTAGTCTGAGGAAGAGGAGGCTGAGGGGAGTCCTCATCGCTCTCTGCAACTATCTGGAAGGACACTGTAGAGATGTTGTTGGTCTCTTCTCACAGGTCATTAGCAACTGAACCAGAGGGAAGGGCATCAACATAGAAAGATTAGACTGGACATCAGGAAGAAATTCTTCCTTGAGAGACTGGTCAGGCACTGGAATGGGCTGTCCAGGGTGGTGGTTGAGTCACCATCCCTGGATGTGTGTAAAAGTCGCCTAGATGTGGTGTTGGGGGATCTGGTTCACTCTGTAGAGTTGGATTGATGGTTGGACTCAATGATCCCAAGGGTCTTTTCCAACCTGAATGACTCCATGTGGCTCTGTCCTCAACCTGCCGTCACCCCCGTACATCCTCAAATGCCCAGAGTACCACCGCGGGATGAGAATTGTGCAGCTGTAGGAAGGGGAAGAAAATCAGCTTTATTTTGGCTTTCTGCCTGTCCACAGGGTCTGGGTTTGCCAGGCTCTTCTTCTTTTAGAAGGTTCCATGGGAACAGAGTGGAATTCACTCCTTTGACCTGAGAATTCAGGCGCTGAACACGGCGTGTGGCGCAGCAGACAGGCACCCGCTGAAGCGCAGCAAAGCAGGAGATACACGGGGTTGGGGCTTTTTTGAGGTGGGTGGTTTTTGCAGAAAGCTGATGTTGAAATCACTGTGTGTCTAGTGATGGATATTGTGCTCCTGCTGCTCTGTCCATCTGCTTTCAGTTGACTTCCAGAATGTGGGCAAATGGAGCATTTCTCTGTTCTGTGCCCGGGATAGAAGCTTCTTTCAAATCTCATTTTGGAGACAATTTTATCTGGAGATAAAAGCCCTGTGTTTATAGATGTGCTGGAAATTATACCCTTTCCAGGAAGATGCATTTAAACACTCTTGGATCTCTATTTCATTCTGAATAAAGAGAAAAGTAAATCCCGTGTCTAGCTGTAATCCCCTAAACATCTATTTGCCCACCAGCTGGAGGGGTTCTCAGGCTTCATTAATGTCACTCTTTAACACTATATATTTTCTATTAAAGCAGTTCAGCTCTTCTATAAATGCAGGGTCAGGATATTTTGAACATTTTATCTCAACTTATTTTGTGCAACTATAAAAAAAAACCAGGAGTTTGATCTGCAAACACCTTATTTAAAACATTGTCTAGCTGAGGGAGCTGGGTCTCTTGAGCTTGGAGGAGACTGAGGGGTGACTTCATCAATGTCTATAAATATGTGAAGGGTGGGTGTCAGGAGGATGGAGCCAGGCTCTGCTCAGTGTCATCTGGCGATAGGAAGAGGGGCAATGGGTGTGAGCTGGAACAGAGGAGGTTCCACATCAATATGAGAAGGAAGTTCTTCACAGTGGAGGTGACAGAGCACTGGAAGGGGCTGCCCAGGGAGGGTTGTGGAGTCTCCTTCTCTAGAGACGTTTAAAACCCATCTGGATATGTTCCTGTGTGACTTGGTCTAGGTGGCCCTGCTGTGTCAGGGGGATTGGGCTGGATGATCTTTTGAGGTCCCTTCCAATCCCTAATGATTCTATGATTCTAAACCCAGCAAACTGCAGGCAAACTTCTCCCGAGCAGTGCGGAGATAAAATGCTGCATTTTGGGGCCAATAAAGTAATGATTTTGGTCATTTTGAGCCAATGTCCTTTGCAGGGTAGACATGCCAGACACCCTTTTAAAAGATAGGCTCCCCAAGAGCTCTAGGGTTATTTGTGTTCTTCGAGTAAGAAGGTCTGCAGTAATTTAATGTTGTCCCAAGGATTTAATGCCCTTTCGAGTCAATATAAAAAGACTCAATTCTTCCTCAATTTACAGGGATACTTTAGTAGAAACTTTAAATACTGCAGGATGTCTGCAACTTCTATTTCTAAAGTCTCATGTAAACATTAGGTTTCCAGTGCCCTTTTGTGTCCTAATTTTGAAAATCTCTGGACACCACAATCCTGTCACCAGTGGTGGCCTCAGGGCTCCGTGCTGGGACCCCCTCTCTTTAACATCTTTATTGATGATCTTGGTAAGGACACAGAGTGTGTCATTAGTAAGTTTGCAGATGACATCAAGTTAGGTGGGAGTGTTCATCTGCCAGAGGGCAGGGAGGCTCTTCAGAGAGACTCTGACAGGTTGGAGCAATGGGCTGATATTAATGGGAGGAGCTTCAGTAAAGCCAAGTGCCAGGTCCTGCACTTGGGCCACAACAACCCTCTGCAACACTACAGGCTTGGGGAGGTGTGGCTGGCGAGTCCTCTGGCACAGAAAGACCTGGAGGTTCTAAATGACACAAAGATGAATATGAGGCAGCTGTGTGCCCAGGTGGCCAAGAAGACCAATGGCATCCTGGCTTGTATTAGAAATAATGTGGCCAGCAGGAGTAGGGAGGTTATCATCCCTCTGTACTCAGCACT
This sequence comes from Rhinopomastus cyanomelas, assembly GCA_013400115.1. Lineage (NCBI taxonomy): Eukaryota > Metazoa > Chordata > Aves > Bucerotiformes > Rhinopomastidae > Rhinopomastus > Rhinopomastus cyanomelas. The sequence continues at coordinate 347,287 of VXBP01000441.1, read as the reverse complement.
GGTGAGGCCACATTTGGAGTGCTGTGTCCAGTTTTGGGCACCTCAGTACAAGAGAGATGTGGAGGTGCTGGAGCAGTTGCAGAGGATGGAAACAAAGCTGGTGAAGGACCTGGAGAATAAATCTGATGAGGAAAGACTGAGAGAGCTGGGGCTCTTTAGTTTGAGGAAGAGAAGGCTGAGAGGAGACCTCATCACTCTCTACAACTACCTGAAAGGATGTTGTGGAGAGGTTGGTGCTGGTCTCTACTCACAAGCAATTAGTGACAGAACAAGAAAGAAGGGGTTCAAGTTACCACAGGGTAGGTTTAGACTTGATGTTAGGAAGAATTTTTTCCCAGGCAGGGTGGTCAGGTACTGGAATGGGCTTCCCAGGGAGGTGGTTGAGTCGCTATCCTTGGGTGTGTTTAAAGATGGTTTGGATGAGGTGTTGAGGGATTTGGTTTAGGGGTGAACCTGTAAGGTAGGGCAGATGGTTGGACTCGATGATCCCAGGTGTCTTTCCCAACCAGAGTGATTCTGTGTGGTTCTGTGTGATCTTGAGCCTTCATCCCTTCAAGCTAACTTAGTCCATCACAGCTCTGTGTGTGTGTAAAGGATCAGCCATGGCCTTGGCTGTGCGGTGCAAGGGGTGCAGGAGCACAGCCAGGAATACGTGTTTGAAGGTAGGACACGTAGAATCATAGAATGGTTTAGGCTGGAAAAGACCTTCAAGTCCAACCTTTAACCCAGCTGTCTCAAGGCCACCACTAAATCCTGTCCCTAAACTTCAGAACTACATGATTTTTAAAACATACAAGGATGGTGATTCCCCCCTCCCTGGGCAGCCTGTTTCAAGACCTGATGGTCCTTTCCATGAAGAAGTTTTTCCTAATGTCCAACCTAAACTTCCCCTGGTGCAACCTGAGGCCATTTCCTCTCGGTCTATCACTTGTTGGTTGTGAGATCTGGGAGGTGAGTAGGTTCTTTTTGAATGAGACTCCTCTAGAGCATCTGGGGCTAAGATCTGGCATTTGAAACGAGGCTGGAAAAACTTTTCTAATCGTTCTCTGCTAGTCTGGCACGTAGGCTGAACCATCTTTTCTCAGCCAGAATAGTCTGGAGAATGGCATTTAAACAAGTGGAGTTGTAATGTGGCTCCACCTCTCAAGTGGGACGTGTTTGCATCTGAGACTAAGCGAAACGTGGTTTGCTAGACTCTGCTCTTTCCCAAACACCCCCCTGCGGAGTCCAGCGTCGAGCACTCTGAAATCCCCATCAACCACTCATCCCAACCATTTGGTCCCAAAACGTCGTCTGAAGTCTGGCTTTAAGTGTTTTGCTGGAAGAGTGTCAATGCTAAACGTACACACGGTGCTCAAATGGGACCATAATTCTAGGCTCAAACGTTCCTTTCCAAACCCATTCACAACTCGGTTAGGGTCTGGCTAACTCGTGTCAAAGCTCTTTGTAGGGGACAAAAAAGATCCAGTTGAAACTTACTGGGACTTGTCCAGTGAGAATAGGATTTTGGAGTGCTGGTGGGAAATGATGAGACTCTTGGTCATAGAAGGATGTGTTTGGAAAATATTGAATCACTCTGGGGCTGTTTCTGTGCTCTGGTCAGGGATCCTGTCTGTAACTTGTTCTGTGCTAAGTGAGAGGTTCAATATTGCTGTCACCCTGAATGCAAAGCTACAAGGAAGTGAGTCCTTGCCCTTGACTCTGCCCTGGTGAGACCACATCTGGAATATTGTGTCCAGGTCTGGGCCCCTCGGTTCCAGAAGGACACAGAACTGCTCGAGAGAGTCCAGCGCAGAACTATGGAGATGATGAAGGGAGGAGAACATCTCCCTGATGAGGAAAGGCTGAGGGAGCTGGGTCTCTTGAGCTTGGAGAAAAGGAGAGTGAGGGGTGACCTCATTGATGTTGATAAATATGGAAAAGGCAGGTGTCAGGAGGATGGAGACAGGCTCTGCTCAGTGTCATCTAAGGATAGGACAAGGAGCAATGTGTGTGAGCTGGAACAGAGGAGGTTCCATGACAAGGAACATTTTCCTTGTGAGGGTGACAGAGCTCTGGAACAGGCTGCCCAGGGGGGTTGTGGAGTCTCCTTCACTGGAGATGTTTAGACCTGCCTGGGTATGTTCCTGTGTGACTTGGTCTAGGTGATCCTGCTGTGTCAGGGGGTTTGGACTGGATGATCTCTTGAGATTCATTCCAATCCCTTATGTTCTGTGATTGCAAATGGCCAAGGCTGCCACTTCTGCTCTTAGATTTGTGCCAGGACTGCGAATAAGTGGCCCTTAGCATACAGAACTCTCTGAAGAAGGCTTCTTTGGAAGTCCCCTCCAGCCTTCAGACGAGTAGCTGTTTGTGTGTGTATGTGCAGATGCACAGGAGGACACGCATGTGTGAGAGAGAACTGACAGATCATTAAACCAGACCCATTTCCACCTTGGTAACTAAAGCAGATCTGCTGTAAGTAGGTCAAACATGCTGCTACAGCCTTTAACTGGCATCTGTTGTGCATTAGGCTGCTCGGATGCGTGATTTTTTCCCCAGCCCCCCCCCCCTTTTCTCACCTCTCCTCCCTTTTCCCTGCATCTCCATCGTGTCGTAACCAGAACTCGTAGGCACATATCCAAGCACTGCTCCCATTCAACTAAATGATAATGTTCTGGGCACGAGGACTTGAGAATCACAAGGTTTAGATCTTCGTGGCTCCTCAGTTACCTCTGACCCTCCGGGAGAAAGAGCTACCCACTTGCTCACTGTTTAGGGGGTTTATGGAAACCCCACAGTAGCTTGAAAAGAAGAGAGAGCTAATAAATCATGTGTATTAAACAAGCCTGTAGATCCTCTGGGTTTATGTTTTGACCTTCTTCTGGTTGTTACTTGTTCCGTAGGACCGCAGTGGATTTATGCCTTTGTCTTTGCGAGTTGCCCCGGACGAGGAGCAGCTGAAAATTCACTGCATCTTCTCATCCTTGTGGGGTGGTGTGATTTCTCGAGGCCATTTTTCTCGCCTTCCATGAGTGGTGACACGTTCAGAAATCAAAGTGCAAATGAATGGGGGGCTGTGTTTTGAATGTGCGACACGCGTGCGTCTGTATGGAGTCTTTGGCAGGGGCAGGGACTGAAAGAGTCCCATTAGGGGCTAGTACCAGCAGAACCAGCGGTGGGTAAAGCTTCCATCTGTTTGTGAGGGAAGGCTCTGGCAGATCATATGGGGTTTTTTCCGTGGTCTCTGCCCAGCTCAGAGGCATCTCTGACTGCTGCTTCAGTGCCATCCTCAAATTGGCAGTGAGGACCAGGCAGGGTGTTGCAGGGAGTTGGATGTTCACAGTTTGTCCTGTTGGAAGAAGATAAGGGGGCTTCTTGTGAGTTTGATGTCATTCCTTTGGCATACATGCTGCTGTTTCTTCTTGTGCCCAAGAAGACCCACCTTTGGACAGGACAAACAACTACCATCTTAGTGGTCTGCAGCTGCAGTTTTGGAGTCTTCAAGAATTAAAGAGCACCAGGAGATCACAGAACGACAGAACATTAGGGATTGGAAGGGACCTCCAAAGATCGTTCAGTCCAATCCCCCTGACACATCAAGATCACCTAGACCACAGGAACATATCCAGGCAGGTTTTAAACATCTCCTGAGAAGGAGACTCCACAACCCTCCCTGGGCAGCCCCTTCCAGTGCTCTGTCACCCTCACCATGAAGAAGTTCCTTCTCACATTGATGTGGAACCTCCTATGTTCCAGCTCACACCCATTGCTCCTTGTCCTATCACTAGAGGACATTGAGCAGAGCCTGGCTCCATCCTCCTGACACCCACTCCTCACATATTTATAGACATTAATGAGGTCACCCCTCAGTCTCCTTTTCTCTAAGCTCAAGAGACCCAGCTCCCTCAGCCTCTCCTCATCAAGGAGGTGCTCCACTTCCTTCATCATCCTCGTTGCTCTGTGCTGGTCTCCAGCAGCTCTGTGTCCTTCTGGAAGTGAGTGGCCCAGAACTGGATACAGTCCTCAAGATGTGGTCTCACCAGAGCAGAGTAGAGGGGGGAGAAGAACCTCTCTTGATCTGCTAACCACCCCAGTTCTGATCCAAGATGTAGTTCCACTATCTCATCCCTTCAATTCCCCATGTCACAAGAGCCAACTGTGTGAGTGTATGTGCAAATCGTGACCTCAACTACTGCTCTCTGCCTCGTGCTCCAGCTAAGAAGTGCTTGAGTGTGCTGAAAGGCTTTTTGGGGCCAGTGAGTGTGAAACTGTGCTAATTAAAACTTTTCTCTTTCAGAAGTCGTTTGCTAATCTCCCAATGGCCTTCACTGATGAGCTGGACTGGCCCCAGTTCTCCGAGATCACTGGATTTCTGAACTCCACCATCGGGTAAGCCAACAGGCGGGGTGGCCAAGTCATAGCAAATCTCAAGGTGCCTCAAAGCACAGCAGGAAAAACTCCCAACACAGTGGTTGGGAGGACAGATGGAAACACCAGTCAGTCTGCTTCTGCTTCTCGCAAAAGCCAAGATCAACACTGGATTTATTTTTTAAAATCTTAAATATCTAAATGTACAAATAGCCCAGACTTCCTGACATTCAGGATAAGTCAAGCCGTAGCTTAGAGAAAGAAAACAAATCAAAGAAGTCAAACACAAACTCAATTCTTTCAAAACTATGGAGCAAGGAAAGGGGGAGCACTGCCGAAACGAATCCAAATCAGCATCTTCCTTCCCTTTTCCTCCTGTTTCCTTTTTGCTGCTGAAACAGGGGCTATAAATGGTGATTCCGGGGTCATTTCATGTTTTTCTCTCTTTGGGGGCAATCTGTCTTCCTCTTATTTTTCCCCACATTTAGAAGAAGTCCTGTGTGACTTGGTCTAGGTGGTCCTGCTGTGGCAGGGGGGTTGGACTGGATGATCTTTTGAGGTCCCTTCCAATCCCTAATGATTCTATGATTCTAAGAAGAATTTGGAAGCAGCTGTGATTGATTTGGCTGCATCACGCTGGCTCTCATGGATGAGGAAGGATGGAGGGACAGAGTTAAAAAAAACCCCAACATCTCCGGAAGAAGGGAAAGAAAATGAAGCCCAAACACAAAGAAACTGCCTTGAAATGTGAAGTTACAAAAATCCCCAAACAAAAACTCACCAGTCTTTCTGGCCAGCACTCAGAGACCCTTGGCTCCTGCCAGGGCTGAAGGACACAACCCACCAGCAGTGCCCTGTCTGGCCTGAGCGTTGGACAGGCTTTATATTAAATGTCAGAGACGGGTCATGAATGCAGTGAGATGCCAAAGCAAGCGAGGGTCAAGCCTAGAGAGGCTCTCCACCAGCCTAAGAAGAATGGCAGAACATTTCATCTTCCAGGAAAGAAATCTGCTGCACCACCAGCTTGTACTTTTTGCTTCATTATGAAAACCAGGCTCGTTCACAGTGTGTGCACTGGGCTACTTGTCGAGCCAACAGAGAAGATCCACTCAGCCTCCTCCTTCAGAGTCAGAAGCTTTAAAACCCTGTCACAACGTTCAGCTACTCAATACACAGTATTTAACTGGGCTCCAAAGCGTCTGAAGTTCACAAGTGATCAGAGCTCAGCGTTGACCCCGCAGTTGTCAGTAATAGGCTTCGGTTCAGTGCCGAGGTTTTAATCTCTTTTTTTAATCTCTTCCACGTCTGGAACAAGAGAAAAAGTAAAAAAGGACTGTTTGGGACTTCAAGGCGCTGTAGTGATGGAGTGCGCTGGGTACTGGCTGGCCTTGCGCTGTGGGGCTCCCGGGCACGCGGAGCCTGCAGAGACAGAGACGCGAAGCGATGCTGTCCTTGCCCGTCTTCCCTGTCCCCTGAGGTGTGAAGAGGGATGATGCTTTTTAACTAATATCCTCTGCCCGAGGTCCGTTTGCGTCTTCTCATCCACCCGCCTGCTGTGCTGAAAACTGAAGAATCATAGTTTGAAAAAGACCTTCGAGATCATCAAGTCCAACCATTAACCCACCTGGCCCAAGGCCATGACTCAACCCTATCTCTGAGCTCCACGTCTCCATGACTTTTGAAAACACATCCAGGGATGGTGGTTCCACCCTCTCCCAGGGCAGCCTGTTCCAAGAAGCCTCTTCCTGACCCTTTCCATGAAGCAGTTTTGACTAGTGTCCAATCTTATCTGGCCCCAGTGCAATCTGAGGCCATTTCCTCTTGGTCTCATCACTTGTTGCTTGTGAGCAGAGACCAGCTCCCACCTCTCAACAACCTCCTTTCAGGTAGCTGTACACAGCAGTAAGAGCTCAGGCACAAGCCATTGCATGGTGACAGGTAGCTCTTACCTGGTGTCTATTTGTAGGTGGCTAATTTTTGTTGCTGGCTTCCAAATGAACTGTTGCCTTGTGGTTCTCTGCCTTTGTCCACGTTTGCTGTTCTTCAGCTGTGGTGCTTAACTTATGTGATTCCTTTGGTGTCGAAGGTCAAACACAAAAGCTGTAGCCCCAGTAGAGATGACTGTGTACTCACAGAATCACAGAACATTAGGGATTGGAAGGGACCTGGAAAGATCATCCAGTCCAACCCCACTGCCACAGCAGGATCACCTGGACCAAGTCGCTCAGGAACACATCCAGGTGGGTTTTAAACATCTCTAGAGAAGGAGACTCCACAACCCCCCTGTTCCAGTGCTCTGTCACCCTCACTGTGAAGAAGTTGCTTCTCATGGTGTGGAGTGTGGTCTTTGGACTGTCTTCTCATCAATTTGGGCTGTTTCCCTTCTCATTTGCTGTTCAGAACCAAGCTAACCTGTTTCCAATTGAATCCCTCCAAGACTGATGGCACTGGGAGATGAATGTCCTGTCGGTATTTCTTCTCTTTCAGTTACTGTTCCGCAACAACCAATTGAAAAGCCAATTAGTGAGCGATCGACGGGATTGTTTTGATAAACGATGTGCTACAGAAAAGGTTTTGAACACCTTATCTGAAAGACCAGGGTAAACAAAACAAGCGGAGCACCTCCCTGATGAGGAGAGGCTGAGGGAGCTGGGTCTCTTGAGCTTGGAAAAAAAGGAGACTGAGGGGTGACCTCATTAATGTCTATAAATTTGTGAGGGGTGGGTGTCAGCAGGATGGAGCCAGGCTCTGCTCTGTGTCATCTAATGATAGGACGAGGGGCAATGGGTGTCAGCTGGAACATAGGAGGTTCCACATCAATGTGAGAAGGAACTTCTTCATGGTGAGGGTGACAGAGCACTGGAAGGGGCTGCCCAGGGAGGTTGCCAAGTGTCTTTCTCTGGAGAGGTTTAAAACCCACCTGGACATGTTCCTGAGTGACTTGGTCTAGGTGATCCTGCTGTGGCAGTGGGGTTGGACTGGATGATCTTTCAAGGTCCCTTCCAATGAAAACAATTTCATAGAATCCATAGTTGCTGAGAGGGTACTTTGGCTCCCAGCTGAGGCCACCCTCCTCAAGCTGCAAATGATTTGTGACCACAAAGCAGACACGCTGAAGCAGAAGCAGACAGATAACAGGGCAGAGGGTTGTTCAGAGTAGAGAACACACTTCATCTTTAACGTCCTCTGTGTTTGCACCAGCGTCGTATCAGCTTAGCCGCTTGCGTTGTCTCCGCTTATTTCAGAGGCTGGACGGACTCTCTGTATCTACGGTTACGCAGGAGAAACCGCTGTAACCACAGGGACCTACAGAACATTTCCCAAAATGGTAGGTTCAGGTTTGTTTCCATTGTTTTAGTGCTGCATCAATGGCCACCTTTCAGGAGCAACGAGAAAGTCCTTCCTGACTGTGTGTGTGGAGAACTGCCCTTGTTCAGCTCAGCGTCTTTTCTGAGGCTGCTGAGCAGCTCTGTCCCTTCTGTCTGTGTGCTGATGGACAACATCTGCTGAGCTCAAGAAGAGTCTGCCTCACTGCACTTCTGTGGGCTGGGCTTGGATATTTTCATGGCCAAAAGGTGAGATTTAGAGGGATGTCACTAGTAATGATGCAGCTAAAACACTGTCTCCATCTCATCTGGAGTCTGTGGTCCCCACTTGCGGGAACCCCTTTCCCTACCAGGAGCACAGAGACTCCCAGGGTGATCCATGGAATGTGTCCCTGATGTCCTGTGACACCTTTTGGAGACAGGAGACCAGCAAAACAAGCAGAACACCTCCCTGATGAGGAGAGGCTGAGGGAGCTGGGTCTCTTTAGCTTGGAGAAGAGGAGACTAAGGGGTGACCTCATCAATGTCTATAAATATTTGAGAGGTGGGTGTCAGGAGGATGGCACTGGGCTGTTCTCGGTGTCATGTAGTGATAGGATGAGGGGCAATGGGTGTGAGCTGGAACAAAGGAGGTTCCATATCAACCTGAGAAGGAACTTCTTCACGGTGAGGGTGGCAGAGCACTGGAAGGGGCTGCCCAGGGAGGGTTGTGGAGTCTCCTTCACTGGAGATATTAAAGACCCGACTGGACAGGTTCCTGTGTGACTTGGTCTAGGTGATCCTGCTGTTGCAGGCAGATTGGACTAGATGATCTTTGGAGGTCCCTTCCAATCCCTAATGATTCTATGATTCTATGACTCGGGGGGTTGTAGATTCTTCGTCTCTGGAGATGTTTAAGACCCACCTGGATGTGTTCCTGTGTGACTTGATGATCCTAAGGGTCTCTTCTAACCTGAATGATTCTATGATTGTATGATCCTATGACTTGGTCTAGGTGATCCTGCTGTGTCAAGGGGTTTGGACTAGATGATCTTTGGAGATCCCTTCCAATCCCTAATGTTCTGTGATTCTATTACTTTGGTGGAAGTAGATACAGGGAAGGGCTTTGGGAAAGAGTAGGGCAATGGGGACTTCTGAGGAAGTGCTGAGATACCTTGGCAAGTGAGCAAAGCAAAAACTGAAAGGGATTGGATCCTCTCGAGGCACAAACGCCACTGAGTGGCCTAACCTGGAGGATAGTTCTGGGGTTTCCATCAATCCTAACTCTGTTTGGAGGGAAGTCTCAAAAAACTGGTTATTGTCAAGGAGTGAAAACCCAGGATATCCCTCAAAACAAAGGAGTGGGGACAAAAAAGAAGCCCTGAGCTGTTTCAAGCCTGAGTTTGATTGAATTTGTCAGAGGGGCTGTGTGAAGCGGTGACACTAACCTCCTCCAGGAATTGAGGTTTCTGATGTTCTCTTTTGTGTGTTGGGCGAGGTGATGTCCCCAGCAGCTGGTTTGAAAGACACTTGATTGTTCTGTGGTTACCACATTGTGTTCCCATTGCGTTTAATTAATTTTCATGCCTCAGAAAACTGGCTGCAGAAGCTGAGGAAAATTTATTCTCCCCGGGCAGACAATTTGGCTTTATGGGATGAGCTTCCTCTCCAACAGATGGGTCGTGTCAGCTGCAAGTGAGGAGTGCTGCTGCCCCGGTGCTGCTCAGAGATTTGCGAAATGCAGGGGCTTTCATGCCGTGTTTAGGATCAAAAAGGTTCTGCCCCAGCCCTCCACCTCCATCAGCAGTCTAAGATCTTACCAGGCAGAAGAGGTCGCACAGGCAGGTATTGTGATGCTGTGAACACCTTCAAGCTCCTGTGGGCATTTTTACCTTACAAATTGCCTTCTGGTGCCAGCACTGGTGCCACTGGCAATGCCTCATGCACCTTCCTCCTTAGCAGGATGACCATGAGCCAGCAGTGCTCTTGTGGCCAAGAGGGCCAGCAGTATCCTGGGGTGGATCAGAAATGGGGTGGTTAGCAGATCGAGAGAGGTTCTTCTCCCCCTCTACTCTGCACTGATGAGACCACATCTGGAATATTGTGTCCAGTTCTGGGCCCCTCAGTTCAAGAAGGATACAGAGCTGCTGGAGGGAGTCCAGCGTAGGGCAACAAGGATGATGAAGGAAGAGGAGCACCCCCTTATGAGGAGAGGCTGAGGGAGCTGGGTGTCTTTAGCTTGGAGAAGAGGAGACTGAGGGATGATCTCATTAATGTCTATAACTATGTGAAGGGTGGGTGTCAGGAGGAGGGAACCAGGCTCTTCTCAATGTCATCTAGTGATAGGATGAGGGGCAATGGGTGTGAGCTGGAGCATAGCCCAGGGAAGTTGTAGAGTCTCCTTCACTGGAGACCCTACAAGACCCGCCTGGATGTCTTGCTGTGTGACTTGGTCTAGGTGATCCTGGTGTGTCAGGGGGCTTGGACTAGATGATCTTTGGAGGTCCCTTCCAATCCCTGATGATTCTGTGATTCTATGATACTGTGGAACATGTGGACCTCCTGAGGATCTGGGTCTTTCACGAAGTGGTTTACGTTGTGTTTGGTTTTGTGGGTCAGATGCTTCTGACTTTCTCATGTATAAGCCACAGAGCCCTGGAGTTTGTGGCTCTTGCCATTGCAGTCTCCTGGATGTGCTTTCTGGTGAAAAAAGGCCGAACTAGACGGTCAGTGAGCGATCAGGTGTCGATGGGTCTCTCCTCTACACCTGGTTCATCTCGGTAGCTGATACCCTCTTCCCTTGTTGTGCTTTCTTCACGCTAACGGGGGTTGTGCTGTCTGCTCTTCCTTTTCCCTGGCTCCCTCACAGACTGTTTAAAATGAGAACTCTCTCACCGTGTGCATCATTCCTTTTTCTCTCCACGGATCTCCTTTCCACTTGCACTGCAGACACCTGCAGGATATAAAAGGAGAAGAGGCCGCGTCAGGGCAAAAGAGATTGGAGAAGGGAATTACAAGTGACAGAAGAATCCCAATATATCTTCCCTCGGTGTCTTAATCATCGCGCTGACACCACACTGTAAAGGTTCACTTTTATGGCCACATTTGGTGTCATCAGGTCCCTGGATAGCATTTAGATGGCCGTTCCTTGTAAAGCAAGAAGCTGGTCACCAGCCTCACCTAGCAACTGGGGCAACTTAACCTTCCTCTGAAAATGCTTCTTCACAGCCCCATACATCTCCCATGACAACGACCTGGAAGGAGGTTGGAGTGAGGTGGGGGTTGGTATGGAGCAACAAAATCAAGAAGTATGCCAAGGGTAAGGAAAGTTGGGGTTGGTCACAAGAGAGAGCTAACCCAACGCTGACTCTTCAACCAAAACTGAAAGCTCACTACCCATCCCTGGCTGGCTCAGTTGGTAGAGCATGGGACTCTGAATTCCTGGAGTCATGGGTCTGAGCCCCATGTAGGACATCTTGAGACAGTACTGTAGGCTCACCCTGCTCCTGCAGGGTGGGGTTGGACTTAGATGATCTTTTGAGGTCCCTTCCAACCTGTCACATTCTGTGGATCCAAAAGGGTTTGGGAAGTGACAGAGGTGGTGGAGATCAGGAGATCCAGGAATAGATACTTGGACAAACAGCAATGTGAGGGCAATTCTTCTGCCCCATCTCTTCATCCTGCTGTGGTAGGGGGTTTGGACTAGATGATCTTTCGAGGTCCCTTCTGATCCCTAATGATTCTATGATTCCCCTAATGATTCTATGATTCACTGGTTGCATCCCATATCATAAAAACTTGCCCAAAGACTCAATTTACCCACGAAAACAGTTATCTGAGGCCAAAAAACCTCCTCACAATTTTCTTTGTGACTGTGCTAGAGCTCTCCGTTGAGCTGGTCGTGACTTCCCACACCTGCGGAGGTAACGCACACCCCAGAGCAGCTGCTCACTTCTGTTTTTGTAAATAGGTTTTTAATTTATAGAGCTTCCAGGGGTTTATTTGTGCTGGAACTGCAGCCCCGGTGCAGGGAGCCGAGCAGCAGAAGGGCAGAGCAGAGGGGGGTTGAACTCTAGCTCAGAGAAGGGCGATTAACCGGGGAAAAGTAAAATAATCAACTGACGGTGTTCCAGACCCTATTTTCAAGGCATTTTATGGGGCTCTTATGCTGCTGAAAAGAGCTTCTCACCACGAGGGCTGGATTTGAATGGACCAGGAGCAGCCTCAGGAGAGAAGCAGCGGCAGCCAGACGGATTAATTTCTAGCTCAGAAGCCCTGGATTATCTAAAATATAAAGGCTTCCTCGGTACCTGCGGTTGGCCACCCGAGCGGGAACGGCGGAGGCGCCGCTATTAAAATGCAGAGTGTGTTGTTGCTCCCTTAGGGGGTTTATCTCTCAGATCTCTCCCCTGGACCAATCCAGCAGGGATTTAATGATGTTCTGGCCGCATGGTTCCTCCCAAAGGCTGCGGGGAGGACAGGATTAGCTCCTCAAAGCAAGCTTCAGAAGCACCAGGCAGAAAAGAGGGGGAGAGAGAGGGAGACCATAGAAGAAGAGCCCAGTGAAGAACAGCGGCTCCTCACTTGTCATCACACTCGCTCTGCGGGTGCTGGAGTCCCACCAGGGCGGTGTGGCTAGCTGGGCTGTAGAGGCAAAGCCTGTAAAGACCTGCTGGGAAGTTCTGTACATAAAAGCTTTGCCAGCGGTGACCGCTCTTCTCATTCAGGACATAAGTGTGAGGTCTGAGATGCTTGCAGATGCCTAGGTGTAGCCAGCAATTTTCCTGGAGGAGGAAGAGGAGAGCTCTGCAGACACACAGACGGTGGTGGCTGTTATTTTAAGAGGCTTTCCAGCATCTTTCCCACTTCCAGCTGCCTCCCTCTCCAGAAGTGCACACTCTCTCAGGTTCCCTGGCTGCAGGTGTCTCCTGGATACTCGAGGATGTCAAAATTACACTTGGTGCCTATGTTTAGGGCCTGAATCAGCCCCAGTGTGGTGAAGCTGTGAGAGACTCACTCCCTCACACGAGGGAAAACAGTTCCCTTTGCAATTTATGGGGAAAGTTAAAAGTAGGTTGACTGTTGACGAGTCAGGTTGGATGGTTTCAGGAGTCTGCTACGTTCAACAGATGACAAATGTTGCCAGCTCTGGATTAAAAGCCGGATCCAAACACCCCGGTGCTCAAAAGGGTTTGATTTTCCACAGTCCAAAGTTTTGGACTTGGGTGAGAGGCAGCAGGCCCTGAGACACAGCTTGACTTCCTCACACCAGCCCCCAAAAAGGCGGCAGAGGTGACTTCTTGTTCCATGTTCGGTGCTTCTCCACTCATGGAAATATGCAGTGACTTGGTCTGGGTGGTCCTGCTGTGGCAGGGGGATTGGACTAGATGATCTTTTGAGGTCCCTTCCAATCCCTAACGATTCTATGAGTCTAAGTGGGGGGTTGCTCTTCGTTTTGTCCGTCACTACAATGATGTTGTTCTGTTTCTCTTATTCCCATTACGTGTGATCAGGTGGTTCTTCAGGAAACCTCCTCTATTTAATAAAAAGGTGAGTGTTTAAAGGGGTTCAAGTGCTGGCTGGGGGTACAGAAACACTGCTGGACTCCTACTTCATTTTCAGATGAATTCAGGGGCACTGTGGGGCAGCTGTGTTTGGTTTCGTTTGCTTGATGCAAGTATACTTGACATCCCAGGGGATTTCTTGTCTCTCCTCCAGAAAAAGAAGCCATGAACCCTTTCCCTCTAGCACTGAACTTCAAACCACATCCTGAGCCTAATCCTACATATAGTTGTCCAACAAGCATTGTCTTTGTCTCCCATCTCTGATTAAAAACTTTGTGACTTAGTTTATATCTTTGTCCTAAATCAAAACGACCTGATTTGGCTTCTGAATAATACAAAGATAGAAAGTTTATAGATATGTGAAGGGTGGGTGTCAGGAGGATGGAGCCAGGCTCTGCTCAGTGTCATCTAATGATAGGATGAGGGACAATGGGTGTGAGCTGGAACAGAGGAGGTTCCACATCAACCTGAGAAGGAACTTCTTCACTGTGAGGGTGACGGGGGCACTGGAAGGGACTGCCCAGGGGGGTTGTGGAGTCTCCTTCTCTGGAGATGTTTAAAACCCACCTGGACACGTTCCTGTGTGACTTGGTCTAGATGATCCTGCTGTGGCAGGCGGATTGGACTGGATGACCTTTCAAGGTCCCTTCCAATCCCTAATGTTCTGTGAGTCTGTGAAAGTAAAGAAGAGAAGTCTACAAAGGGTAAATGGACAAGTTAAAACATTAAGAAGCTTTATTTAAATATAAAAATGTATTGTGAATAAAAATTAAACAACAAACCCCCCCCCAAACCTAAAAATTTGTCTCCCAAATGTGGAAGTGGAGTCACCTGGCACTGGCCAGAACTAAACAGGCTACTTCCATATGTGATCTCATAGTTGAGATTGGAAAAGATCTTCAAGATTTAGTCCAACCATTAGCCCAGCTGTCCCAAGGCCACTGCTAAACCCTGTCCCTGAGCTGCAGACCTCCACAACTTTGAAACAGAACCGGGGATGGTGATTCCACCCCCTCCCTGGGCAGCCTGTTCTAAGGCCTGACGGCCCATTCTGTAAAGCAGTTTCTCCTCTTGTCCAACCTGAACTTCCTCTGGTGCAACTTGAGGCCATGTCCTCTTGTCCTGCCACTCCAACAAGCAGCATGTGTGATGCAGACACTGAGAATGTGTTTCCCCACTAACAGAGCTGCACCCTTGTCTTCTAGCTTGGCCCGAAACCAGCTGTTGGACAACCCAGCCATCGTTATCTACGCTACGATCGGGAATGATGTCTGCAATGGGTAAGGTGCAAACCAGACTGGGGGTCCTGGTGGACAGCAGGATGACCATGAGCCAGCTTGTGGGGATGCCGAGAGGTCAGCAGCCAGACGCTTCGCTGCCTCACAGCAGTGGGAAGGCAGAACACACCCTGCGAAGGAACCCCAGCAGTTTGGGGTTTGCAGCTGGTCCAGGTCTAACATTTCTTGCAGCATGATGGGTCTTCAGGCTTCCTTTTGAGCAAACACTCATTGCAGTAGGGAGGTTGTGGCTTCTCCATCCCTGGAAGTGTTCAAGGCCAGGTTGGATGAGGCTCTGGGCAACCTGGTTTGCTGAGAAATGTCACCAGGGACAGTGTGTCTGCAGCATGGATGTCTCAGGTTTCTGGGTTTATATCAGGTGGCATCAGATGCTCTGCAATAGGTTCAAAGGGTGAGGTGCCAGGGTTGCCAGAGCAGTTCTATCTGGAGCTTTGACACCATGGGAAACCTGTGTGGTCACAGTCTGTTTACAGTGCAGAGCTGTGAGCAAAGATTAACTTACAGGCAAACTATGGAATAAAACCAGTAGGACAGCTACTGGGCCTGGGTAGGATTTAGCAGGGAGAAGGGTTACACCAAGAGAGGTTTCTACATCACTTCTGATTTTGGCCAGGACAATGAGAGATTAAACTGTAGAACATCATTTCTAGAAGGCTTCATTTACCTATGAGGAGCAACAAAGAAGAGCGTGCCACCACTCCATGTGCCCTTTGGGGTCAGGGTATGACATGACATCCTCTTCTTCTGCAGGAACCGAGATACCCTGGCTCACATGACTACGCCCAAAGAAATGTTCTCCAACGTGGTGCAAGCTCTGCGGTACCTGGACTCGCGTCTTCCCAACGGCAGCCACGTGATTTTGACAGGCCTGGTGGATGGCCGCTTCCTCTGGGACAACCTGCATGACAGATACCACCCTCTAGGTAAGTAGGAGATGGTGTGGGGTTCCTCCTGGTTATCCACCTGCTTGTGTTCCCTCCCCAAGTCATTTATGAAGCTGGTGGCAATCTAAATCACAGAACGTTCGAGCAAACCCAATGGACTGGAGGAGATGTGATAAATAGGAGGCAGATGTTGGCTGTGCAGTAGAAGTAGGAGAGACAGCTACCAAGATAGGGCAGTAACTGGTCAGACCCCTATCTTACCTGGTTCTCACAGTGTCACAGTATCACAGTATTACCAAGGTTGGAAGAGACCTCATAGATCATCAAGTCCAACCTGTTACCACAGAGCTCAAGGCTAGACCATGGCACCAAGTGCCATGTCCAGCAGTCAGTCAGACCCACTCAGCTCCAAGTTTGGCTGTGGATGTGGAAACAGGCTGTTCTGCTTCAGCCTTGGCCCCAAGTTGTGGCTGGCTTGCTGGTGTTTCATCCCAGTTGCCCTTACAGATGCAACTGGACACTTGGTGAACACCTCCACTCATTGACTGGCAGATTTCTCAGTGAAACGGGACATGGGCTAGGACAGCAGACCGAGTCAGTCATTTGCAAAAGACTGGTTAGATACTGGAGGAATAAATTATCCACCAGTGCTGGGTGCCTGACCCCTCCCACACTACATACTGGGCTGCTGAGTGAAATCCCACTCCACGTGCAGGCATGCTTCAGGGTGTTCCCTCAGAGAGGAGATGCCGTTTGGGCCAGTGTTTGCAGAGATATGGAGGCTGCCTCTGAGAGCCTCTCACCTCAGAAAAAAGGGGTTTTCTCTGCAAACAGCTACAGCAAGTCCCTGGTTATCCAGGTAGTACAGGGAACCATCATGGACATTCTGATGCCAGATGTGAGACCCAAAGCCTGCTCTGGTTTGCATTTGGGTAACGGAATATCTTCTGCATCTGAGCAAGGGAAGAGCTGTTGTCATCCGAGTCCTCATCAGCAAACAGAGAAGCTAAATCACATCATTAAAAACAGCAGATTGCATCTTCAGATGAGTTTGGCAGCCACTGGGCACAAGAGCTTCCAGCACAATCCATGCTCTTGTTAGCCCAAGGTGTGAGAAATCACCCGTGAAAGGCCAGAGAGGGATGCAGGAGAAGAAAAAGAGGCTCTGTGTGCTGTGGGGACACATGGGAGGAGGATTCATAGGTGTCACATCGTCTTGTGCCTTGGCTCCGGTAACCTGGGGAGGGGCTGGAGGTCCCGGGGTGCATCTCCCTACCAAGAGGTCTAACGTGTGGAAACGCACAGACCTGCAAGATGAAGTTGCCTTTGGCCACGAGGCTCATGGAGTTCCTTCCCCTCTGTGCTTTGCAGGGCAGCTGAACAGGGACATCACGTACAGCCAACTTTACTCTTTCCTTGACTGCCTCCAGGTAAGGTCTCTGGCTGCAGCTCACGGCCTCCCCTTTCCTCTCAGCTGTCGCTGAAGCCCCTGTCCCTGTGCTCTGCCAGGTGAGCCCCTGCAGCGGCTGGCTGACCCGCAACGAGACCCTCAGGAATCTGACCTCAGAGGTGAGTCTGGATGAGGCTTCTCATGCAGATGCCCTTTCAGATAGTGCAGAAGACTCCACATATCCCCTTGTGCCTGAGGATATAACCCAAATCTCTCTGAGACCAGCCATCAGCACCATTTTCACTTCCAAAGGCGGGGAGAAGAAGCAGAAGCATCCATACCCAACCCTTCAAGTACTTCTCACACTCTGGGCAGCAGCAGCACAGTTAAGGCTTCTAGAAATACATTTCCTTTCCAACCTCTCAGCTGCCCAAATTTAGTCTCAAGGGATGCAGTGTCCCCAAGACAAAACATCAGGTTCACGTTCACTAAGGAGAAAAAACCCTGATAAGGTCAGGAAAGACCTCTGAGATCATCAAGTCCAACCATCCCATGTGCTCAAGTGACACATCTACATGTTTTTTTAACAACTCCAGGGATGGTGAATAGAAAAGCAGGTGGGAAAGAGAAGGCTTTGAAAAGGCCATAGATTATGGTGGTAGCAGGAGCAGGTCCTGAGAGCAAGAGCCTTACCCTGCCTTCATTTGGTATTTGTGCTGATCTTCCCCAGACACATTCCTGGGACTTAATCAGTAAATGGGGTGACCAAGCTGCATGCAGGCTCCAAGCTGAGATGGGAACAGACAAGTCTTAAAACTCACTCTGTCCTGGGATGGGAACAGACAAGTCTTAAAACTCACTCTTGTCTGGCTGCAGAAGTGAACATCTCATAACCTCAGTCACTTGTTCCCTTATGGTACAAGGTTCATCCCAGAACCCCCCAGCAGCCACATAAAAAAGCTAGTAGCCAGAGGTGCCATCTCCACACGCAGAGAGAGTGGTTTCCAGCCACTCTCTCCCCAGGCTTTATCCTGGGTTGATGCTACTGCAAAGTCTTCACAAGAATAACCCTGTGTGTATTAAACTTACTGCTCCAGCGGGGACCTCGGTGTGGCCAGCAGTGGCACGCTGTGTGGTGACCTGGGGAGCCCAAAGGCTGGTGGTGCTCACTCAAGCCTGTGTTGTGACGAGGAGGCTCGTTTCACCTCGTGTGCCCCTGCTGAAAAGGCAGCTGTGTGCTGCAGCCTGAGCAGCAATGAACCCTCCTCAAACAGCTTGATTTTTGCAGAGAGCTCTACAACTTTCCAACGTCCTGAGAGAAATAGCGAGATCCGAGACGTTTGCCAACTTCGATGTTTTCTACATGGATTTCCCACTGAGACAAAGTAAGTTGGGCTGGGGGTGGGCTGCTGACGTGTCTCTCATAGTTCAGCTCTCTGCCGGGAGAAGGGTGGCACAGCCAGCCAGCCGAGGTGACCCTGCTGCTCGGGGAAGAGCCTAGAAATGCCATCTCCTGGCTTCTCTGGCTGGGGTAACCACAGACCTCTGTGAAGACCTGACCACCATCTCGCTGTTGCTCCCAGTACCCACAATCCCAGTTCACAGCACTCTGGCCCTTTGCACTTGGTGTGGCACAAGGTGTTGGTGCCAATATGACTGGGACAGCAGATGTCCTCTGCTAAAAATGTCTCCTGCTCATCAGCTTATCAGGCTGATGAGGAGAAATGAAACCTCAAGTCTGTCTTGGTCCATAAGACTTGGGTTTGGTTTTGATGACTGCTTGTATGGTGGGTCCTCTAGGCTGGAGATGGCCTATCTGCAGTGGCAAGGCAGGTCTTCATGAGGTCTTCACAGTGTTTTACATCACTGACAAGGCTCTGTGTTGTCTCCCTGGGATGAGCAGTGTCTCAGGAAAGGGCAGGACTATCAGTTGTCCCACCTGAACGACCAACTCTTAACTCAGTGCTTTAAAAAGAAGTAGAAGTGCTTCTCCTGGCAAGACCTGGCTTCTTTCCTGTTCCTCCTTAAGCACCTCCATGCTACTCTAACATTTGACTTGAAGAGCTTACAGACCTCATCCTACTGTGATCCTCACTGGCATTAGGCAAGTGCATTGCTTAACCTGCTTCCTTCTGCATCTGACATTAAGCAGAATAAAAGGACCAACACCTTTTCCTTGTTATTGTGAGCATGAGTGGACCGTGTCCTTGTGCGGCTGGGGACGGGTGCCCATCCCTGGATCCCTCTAAGCTCTTCTCTCACAAGATGTGGGGAGTCCAGCTGGAGGCATCCCTCAGCATCATCCCAGCTCTGTTGCAAGGAGAATCGCATTTGCTTTTTCTGAAATAAAAAGGACCAGCATGGGGTGAGGGATTAAGGTGAGAAACATATTTAAGTAGTTAGACAGTGATGGGAAAGCAGGAAGTCAGCTTTTTCCTCCGTATCCAGCCTGGAATTCTCATGTTCCAGCTGATGTCCATTATCTTTCCCATCCGGCTGTGCCCTACTGCAATGAGACTGGCCCTGTCCTCATCGCCTTTTCCCCAGGCTGGCCCATCCTCATCCCCATGAAGAGGCAGGACCACTTCAAAGTGTGCATCTCCATCACATCTCCCCATCACTGCCTGGCTGTCCATGGAAGCACGAAGCTGCCAAGACACCTGAGAGGATAGAAAAAGCAATGTGTCACTGCAGCAAAGTTCCATCAACATCCACCAACTTACACGATCCTACATAGCCCAGTTCAGGAAGCTGGTTCTGAGTCTCACACAGACCACAGACTGGTTTAGATTGGGATGAACCCTAATGATCATCTAGTTCCAACCCCTCTGCCATGGGCAGGGACATCTCTCACTAGATCAGGCTGCCCAATCTTCAGCACTTTCAGGTGTGTAGCAGCCACAACAAACTCCCTGGGCAACCTGTTCCAGTACCTCAGCATCCTCACAGGGAGAAATTTCTTCCTAGGGTCTGCTCTAATATAGCTTGAAACAATTCTCCTCTGTCCCAGATATTGACCTTTTGGAGGTGGAGGCTGAGAAAGGAGGATGAGAGAGGGAGTCACTGTCTTGGAGAGGTGGACTCCTCTGTCAAGCTCAATGCTGTAGCACAGAGTTTGAGGATGTCCATGTCTCACCTTGTAGCTTTTTGCCTCAGCTACTTAATATTTAACAAGCTGCTAGGATTTGGAACAAACTACCTGCTGAGTGGGCAAATTACTTTAATAAGTTAAATGACTAAGTCTAGGCAATTTATTTGCTTTCGTGAAAAGAAACGTCTTCAGGTAATTTGTTGCTCCTGATTACATCGCGCTAAATGAACGAGGTAAACAAAGTCGTGTAGGCAAACAGCAGCTCCCAAAGACGCTTCGGAGCGACGTTCCCCTGGAGCTAACAGCTGGAGCTGTCGGTTCGGGGCTCTGCTCAAAAAGCCTGATGACCTACTTTTCTGGTGCAGTCACAAACCCTCCCCTAGACTCTCCAGACATCCAACACCCAGCGGTGGCTGCATGCGGCGATGGGCACGCTGATCTCGGGCTGGCCTCTCTGTGCGAGCGTCTGTGGATTATATCCATGTTTTCTTGGAGTAAAATTGGGGTGGACTTGCTCTTGGTCTAGATTTAGCTGGACGCATGAGCTCAGATGTTTCCATTGGCTGAAGGATTGAGTGGTTCCTTTAAGCAAGGCAGTAACCAGGGGGCTAGTGATTGCTTGTTTAGGCTTTTTCTTGGTGTGAAAAAGCCTTTCTCTAGTCCAGCCAAGGCAACAGGCACTTACAAAACAAACTCTGGAGGTACTCAGGGTATTTATCCAATGTTAGGATGATTTTTAGAGATCAGCTATGATTATAGAATCATTAGGGATTGGAAGGGACCTCAAAAGATCATCTAGTCCAATCCCCCTGATGGTTTAAATTCAACTATCCTGGTGTCATCCCTGCTTATCTTGCTCCTCTGCTGTCTCTGGCACTGAACAATGATAAGTTGCAGAACTGCTGGAGAGAGTCCAGGGCAGAGCCACAAATACAATGAAGGGACCAAACCATCTCCCTGATGAGGAAAAGCTGAGGGAGCTGGGGTCTCTTCAGTTTGGAAAGAAGGAGACTGAGGGGTCACCTCATTAATGTCTATAAATGTGTGAAGGGTGGGTGTCAGGAGGATGGAGCCAGGCTCTGCTCAGTGTCATCTAATGATAGGACAAGGGGCAGCGGGTGTGACCTGGAACATAGGAGGTTCCATATCAGGTGGAATTTCTTCCCAGAGAGGGTGACAGAGCACTGGAAGAGGCTGCTGAGGGGGAATGTGGGGTCTCCGTCTCTGGAGATATTTAAAACCCACCTGGGTATGTTCCTGTGTGACTGGATCAAAGGTCTCCTGCTGTGGTGGGGGATTGGACTCAATCTTTTGAGGTCCCTTCCAATCCCTGATGTTCTGTGATAAAACACAATACACAGCCTTGCTCAAGTTAGGACACCAGATATAGAGTTAGACAGGGTCACTCTGTGCATCCACATGTGAGCTCTATGACATCGTCTCACATGAGTATGTGGTGTCCTTGATGTATTTCAGATTTGAAACAGAACTCCAAGCCCTGTATCCCGAGACAGGTCACTTTGGGTGCTGACTGAGGCACCTCTAGTAGGTTCCTATAGTCAAAGCAGGGATATCCCCTTTCTGTGGGTGACTGTGAGGACCCAGACATCACTGTGTGACCCAACAGCCAAGGTCCAGCTGGTCAGAACTGAGCAGAGAACAATTTCCTCCTGACAGGATGCCTGGGTAGAGCCATTAAGGATTCTTAGTCCGTCCTTCTAAGGGAAGTTATTGAATTTGCAGTCTGTTAATGCCACCTCCACTAGTCCTGCGCTTGATGGCTCGACAGCCCTTTGTGATGGGAGAAAGCTTTTCCCTCTCTAATGGCTCTGGCGTGTACGGCAGAGCATCATTTGCATCGAGTGTCCTGCTTATGTAATTCGAAAGGTTATTTTGTCGGCGCTGAAAGGGGTGCTCCGAAAAGAAGTAAGTGGAAGTGACAGTCCTTTCCTGCAGACATCAGCCCACGTGGACGCTTGCGTTGCCATCTCTTGCTCTAAAAAGAGCCCTTTTCATTACCTCTACTTCCACCCCCTCCCCTACAACCAAAATGGGAAATGCAAAAGGTATTAGATCAGGGTTAAAGGATGAGGAGCTCTGCTCACGAGAGCAAGCGCCGCGCTTGGTTGGGAGGGGAGGCGAGTTGGCTCACGGTGGTTTATGTTCAAAGCCCTTCCTTGCATCAGCATGGGGAGAGGAAGGGGAAAACAACAGTAAAGGCTTAAACGCTGCCCCGAGGAGAGGGGACGGGATGAGATATTGGCTCTGACAGCTTTGGAGGAATCATCATCATTTCCACGCAGAGCTGTCATGGGCTTAGAAGCACTGGCAGAGCTTTGAGGAAGAGCAGGGGGTGGTGTCTACATGCTCACCAGTGATGACCCTTCTCGCTTATGTCTGCAGCGGCAGAGGAGTGGCGCAAGATGGGAGGAGAGCCCTGGCAGCTGATCGAACCTGTTGATGGCTTCCACCCTAGTCAGGTAACGACTGGACCCCACGAGACAGGCAGGGGGGATGCCAGTGCCCGTTGCTGCCCGAAGCACTTGGTCAGGGTGCGGACTTGGGGGATTTCTCTTCCAAAAGAGATGGTGGCTCCAGCCCCAGAGCTGATGTTGCCATTTCATCCAGCTACGTGCTGCTTCAACTCGTAGAGTCACAGTGGTTTAGGTGGGAAAGGACCTTTTAAGGTCATCTAGTCCAACCTCCCTGCAGTGAGCACGGGCAGCTTCACCTAGAACAGGTTGCTCTGAGCTCTGTCCAGCTTGATCAGGGATAGTTGCAGGGATGGGGCTTTGCCCACCTCACTGAGCAACCTGGGTGAGGGTTTCACCACTGTCAGCACAAGAAATTGATTCCTTCTGTCCAGTCTAACTCTACCACTTATAATAGGACAATCATCCCTTGTCCTATCATAAGAACCCCTGCTAAAAAGCCTGTCCCCATCTTTCTTATCACCCCCTTTAAACACTGGAAGGTCATAGTCTCCCCAAAGCCTTCTCTTCTCCAGCTGAATCCCCCAACTCTCTCAGCCTGGCCTCGTAGCTTTTCTGGAGCTCCTTCTGGCTTCACTCCAAGACCTATACTGAGGGACCCAGGACTGGACATGGCAACTCCTGCAAGAACTTCTGCTGCTTTCTTTCACCTACTGCCTGGTACCCTGGCCAAACAGGTCTCAAACCAGACCCTTAGTACCTGCCTGCTCAACACCTGCAGGAGTTTTGTGGAATCAGGTCAACAAGGCAGCACTGCAAAAACCTGAGAGACCCCTGGAGCTCCCCTCACAGGCTGGAACAAGGCTTGTGCATAGCCACCCCCCCCAGCCCCACCACCAAATAACCTGGTGCAACGGCACTTCACGCACTGGGAAGGAGCAGTCCGCGCAGAAGCACTTCAGTGGGTGTGTGGTGGGTTCCAATGGTTTGTCAGCTTCCCCGCTGGCTCTTCTGTCAGCTTGGTCAGGGAAGACCTGCAGGGAGAAGGCCAAAGGGAAAACATGTGCTTTAGCTGCCGACTTCTACACCTGACCTGCTCTCTGAGGCAGCACAATGTCTTCCTCAGCCTTGCCAAGTCAACAGAGCCTTCCTTTCCAAGAGGAACTCCTTCGCAGCAGAAACTCCTGCCTGGCTGCCACAGGCTACCAGGAGATCACTGCAGGGAAGTACAAGCTCGCAGCCTGGGCACGTGGAAAAAGCCTGTGTGGGTATTTTTTGCTGCAGGCGTTTTGTAAGGAAGCAATTAGAGAAAACTTGGCAGCCGAGAGCGAAGAGAGTGATGAAAAGAACCCCATTCCCAACCCTGCCATCTGGGGAAACTGTGCAGTGCGGAGAGTCTGGAGTAGAGAAGAAAAGGTCTTTGCTTTAGCTTTGTGCTTCTCCCGAGGCTTCTTTTACCCTGGCAGCAGCTCACTGGGTCACAGCTTTTCATCCAGGGTCCTGCCCATGTCCCCTGTCCAGCAGCAGCTGGAAGGCAGCAAGTATTTGTCCTAACAGCACCCTGCCTAAGCCAAAAGAACGTCGCTGAAGGGCAGCACACAGCCCCAGGAGCCCTGAGCCGCAGGATCCAGCCAAGCGCTGCTGTATTTCACTCCTCCTGGACCTGGAGTCCTGCAGCAGTTATGATCATCTCCCCCTCCTGCTCTTAGGATGACATTGATGCTGTTACAGGTGCATTTTTCCTTGCAGAGCAGGTGCCAGCTGTAGATATGCCTCAGTTCCAGCGAGCTATCGTCCTTCTCGGGTTCATTAATTATCCTTATCCAAACATCCACTGCTTTAGCTCCATTTCTCTCTTCCTGCTAGAAGGCTGTTATCAACATCCCGCTACTTGGAGCGAGATGTAGCGCTCCCCTCCCACAGAGCGGCTCTCTTCATAAAATAGAAGGGGAAGTGTGAGCAGAGAGTGATATTTAAGAGCATGCTTGAGACAGATGATAAACAACTCCCTCCTCATACTCGTTTTATTTAAAGTTTTGCTTTCTACCACTGGCCAAGTACAGCTTTCACTCCACACAGAGCTGCCTTGCAGGACTGCAGGAGAGGATCGATGCTGTGTGGCTCATAGAGTGACTGGGGACTCCTACCTCAGTCTCTGCAGCTGTTCTCCACATCCAGCTCAACGAATAAATCCAGTAGACGCAGCCTGGGCACTTCCAGTCAATTTTCCTTTGCAGTTGACAAATACTCAACACATCTTTGAGCTGAGCAGCTCTCCAAGGACAGGATAAACATTCTAGCTCTTTGGATGTGGAGAACATGGAGATACAAGAATGGCAGTGTTTTTCCCAGCTAAGGATGAGCTGGAAGCACACCATGATCCCCTCAAACTTCTTCATGGAAAGGGTCATCAGGCCTTGGAACAGGCTGCCCAGGAAGAGGGGTGAACTGCCATCCCTACACGTGTCTTACAAGTCATAGAGCTTAAGGCCCTGGTTTAGTGGTGGGCTTGAGACTTCTGAGTTAACAGTTGGGCTTGATGACCTTGAGCATCTTTTCCAACCTAAACAATTCCATGAGACTATGATGGGGGCAGGATAAGTCCATGACAAACAGCAGATTAAACCCAGTATCGATCCCCTGTCTTTTTAATTACAAAAATATATAGACAATAGGTATAAACACAATAGAAGCAGGTGTCAACCTGTCCATCCAGTAGCCTGACAGTCCTGCTGCTCAGGAGGGGCAGGTTCACACAATTGTTGAGGCTGGAAAAGCCCTCTGAGCTCATGCAGCCCAGCCTATGACTTAGCATCACCACACTGGCCAGACCAGGGCACTGAGAGCCACAGCCAGTCTGTCCTTAAACATCTCCAGGGACTCCACCACCTCCCTGGGCAGTCCACTCCAATGTCTGATCACGTAAGAGAGAACAGTCGTGCGTTGGACAAAAGCAAGGTCACTCAGATGGTCATTCCTCTTAAATCTGGGTGCTAGGAGGGGTTTTTTGCTAAACCCCTAGCTTGAGCTGAAGGTGGAGGAAATTCACACCATTTACTTTTGACGCTGAAAAGCCAAACATATCACTCAGTCCCAAATTCCCTCTACAGCTGTTCTTGGGACACAGCTCCCCAGATTTGAGCTCCATTGTCCTTGGAAGGAACCCGACTTTCTTTTCCCTCAACTAGAGAGAGAGCCCAGAGATTGTCTCTTTCTTACAATAAAACTTCAGTGCAAATCCCTGTGAACACCAGATGGCCTCAAGGACATCTCTTCTCTCTCTCTTCAGAGCAGCTGATTGCTTTCTTTGGATGACAGAGCCCTTCCTTTCACCAGGACCCTGCACAAACAGCTTCATTTCTTGCTTTGCTGAAGTTACCGGGGAGAACGCGAAAGCCTTGAGCATCACAAACTCAAACCCGAGACGCTTGGAAGATTCTTGATGATTATGTACAGGCAGCAAAGCACAGCTTGAGCCTGATTAGCTTCTCTTTTTTTCCCTTCCCCTTAAGTCGTTTCAAATCACATTCCAGCCAGAGCAGCAGAGGAAAACGCTGGAGCGATGCATAGCTGATGAGCTGGGTATTTACACTTCCCGAGAAGCGTTCCCAGCTCCAGGTTTGGGGCAGAAGGAGCAGAGATGGGCAGAAGCTGCTGAAATAACAACCACCCCACTGGTCATGTTCACCCAGACATCTATGAGGAAGCAGTAATATTTGGGGTCTGGACTAGATGGTCTTCAGAGGTCCCTTCCAACCCCACCAATCTGTGATTTCACTTCAAATGCTGCCAACTAGAACAGGTCCCAAGGAGCTTCAGAAGTTAAAAATCCCTCTCCTCTGCCCCAGTTCTTTAACTCAGTAAGTCCTTGAGTGACCAGTCCAAGAGCTTTCACCTCACAAATGTGCCTCTTTGTACATCAGGTCGAAAAGGATTGAGGTTTTTAATCTCCTGGTCCATCACTACAGTTTCTTTCAAAAGGACTTAAAAAGAAGAGCAGAACATGTCCTAAAAGACACCCATCTGCTCCCAAACTTCAAAACAACCAGTATCCAAACAGTTGGATTTCCTAAAGCCATCCTCATCCTGAAAACCCCACAACTTCAATAACCCTATTTAAAACTCATCATCACAGTCGATATCAGAGTGAGCTACAGGGTTGAAAGTGAAGCTGAGCAAACCATAACTGCAGGTGGGGAGTTGAAATATAAAACACGTCAACAGGATGTGAAAACCTGATGGAAGGAGAATCTGCATCTTTCCCCTTTTACTGCCCTTCACGTTCTCCACCACTCCCAGGTTTTCCTTGCAGGGTAGCAAAGGGAGAACTATGAGGCGTCTAGGAATATGGATTCCTTGGCGCAGGCAAGAGTTTTGAAATCCTTCCAAACTGGCTTTTTGGGGAAAAGAAAGTCTAAATGACTTTTGCATAGGAGTTTATGGAACAGACATGGAGGCCATCAGGAAGGGGCTGGAGCCAATTGTTCAACTGGTCAGGGAGGTGCAGATCTTTGCTGTTCAGAGGGATTTTTCCCAGTTCAAGCAGCTGGGAGGTGGTATTTTTGTGGTCATAGGTGGCTCTATGGGGGCACTTGTTTATGGTGGAGGTCTCCTAAGTGTTGATAAGAAACAGCTCCATTACAGAAACACAAGAACGTGGTGGCTTTTATGCTGTTTGCAGATTGCTGCCGCCCTCGGAACAAGCGTTACCTGGCAGAAGCTGCTGCAAGAATGGCCTCAAGTCCTTGGAAAGGAGAACCCATTCAACAACCAGATCGAAGCCATATTCAAAGATCAAGGTGGTCACTGACTTCCAAACTGCTGGAGCCCTCATGGGGGTTACGGTGATGCTTCCCAGCACGTTCCAAAAACGAGACTATTACAGAGACACACACACAACCAGGGAGGGGGCGTTGCCAGGACCAGTAGCGGAGGCCAGAAGACAACATGTTCTCCATTTGTATCCCACAGCACGTGCAGGCTCTGTTTTACCTGTTGAGCTACAAAAATAAAAGTGAAAGACTACCTGCCAGCTGCACTGTGTTTTGTACTTTCTCCTGCTGCAGAACATTGTTTCTGGGCTGTTTCAAAGGTCAGTCTGATCCCAAAAAACAGGAAAGAGGAGACTTCAAAGTCTCTAGCTTGTGCGTGTGCAGTTGTCCCACCTGTCAATACGTTATTTGGCTACTTATGTACTAAAATGTGCCAGGAATAACAAGGCACTGGAACTCTGAGCTGCCTAGCAGCACCAGTGCAGGCTTGGCCGAGCAGATACTCTTCTCCCCATTTACCAAAACTTCACAATCCCCCAGGGGTTTCAAACAGATTTTAAAATCTGAGATGGCTCCACCCACATAATCATAAATTGGTTAGGCTGGAAAAGAGCTGTTGTCCCTAAGCTCCAGATCTACACATTTGGGGATAGTGATCCAATCCCTTCTGTGGGCAGCCTGCTCCAAGGCCTGATGACCCCTTTCAAGGAAGCAGCTTTTCCTGTAGCCCTTCATGACCAGACATGGCTGCAGGAGTTGCAGCTGCTCAGGATTTTGGCTGGACAAAGGCTGACTTGGCCAATACTGTTTTGAGTGAAGCAGACAAAAAAAAAAAAGATCTAGAATAATGTTAATAAAAGATGTGGTATTGGCTATAATCTTAAGACAAACATTTGTTTGGGACAACAGAACTAAATAGTCAAGTCACCTACTTTAGGAAATCAGAAGGAAAACACATCTGTTAATTGAATGGTACTTGCTCATAAGGCCCCAATTCATTCAAGATGTTTAGATGTTGTAAGAACATCTACTCACAGAAACACAGAACATTAAGGATTGGAAGGGACCTTGAAAGGCCGTCCAAGTCCAATCCCGCTGCCAAAGCAGAACTACCTAGACCAACTCACACAAGAACGTATCCAGGCAGGTTTTAAACATCTCCAGAGGAGACTCCACAACCCCCCTGGCCAGCCTGTTCCAGTGCTCTGTGACCCTCATTGTGAAAAAGTTCCTTCTCATATTGATGTGGAGCCTCCTGTTTCCAATTACACCCATTGCCCATTGTCCTAGCACTAGGTGACACTGAGAAGAGCCTGGCTCCATCCTCCTGACACCGATCCTTCATGTGTTTATAAACATTAATGAGGTCACCTCTCAAGTCTCCTGTTCTCCAAGCAAAAGAGACCCAGCTCCCTCAGCCTTTCCTCACCAGAGAGATGTTCCACTCCCTTCATCGTATTTGTGGCTCAGCACTGGACACTCTAGCAGTTCTGTGTCCTCCTTGAACTGAGGGGCCCAGATGTTGTCTCACCAGGGCAGAGTAGAGGGGGAGAAGAACCTCTACTCCCAAGTTGCAGAGACTGCTTGGTAGCCTGAGGAAGGCTACCAAACACTAGAATGAACTCTGCCCATTCCTGGGCAAATCCTCTCCATCAAAGAGCACTCTGTGCTCACCAGCCACCTTCTGCCCACTTTTTCTTACCTATTCAAGCTTCTAGCCTTCGATTAAGAATGACACTGGAACACAAACAAGTGCATCCATGTGGTTTTACTATGGACCGAAAACAGCACAGACAATAATTACAGAGCATCAGATAATTTCCTCCACACCAAAGTACAGAAACACAGCAATTCAAGGGTGGGGGAAGGGAACAACCTGCAAGCTTAGAAACCAGACTTTGAGGCAATCTCATTGCCAATTATTGTATTTCATTTGAGGCTGGGATTTAATAGAGGCCAATTAGGAGTTTTACAAGCTAGTGAAACTGACGTTTCCTCAGCTAAAATAAGCTTCATTGCCCAGAGTCTGTAAATGGAAAACGCTTTGCTTTCTTCTTAGTGAACATCTTGAGTGTCTGAACAACAGGAAAAGCTTCCTTCACTGAATTAAACAGTCTCTTCGCAAAGGCAACCTGAATCCCAAAGCAAAAGTCTCCTGTTGTCCCACTATAGCTACCCCATGCTTGATACAGATTCTCTAGGGGACCTGCAAGTGGGTTGGCCACCGTCTGACAGAGCAGTAACCCAACTGTGTCCCTCAGCAGAAAGCTCTGCAGTTCAGAATGAGGCTGTATCAGGCACAACCCTAGTTTGTAAACAACAGGGTAACAATCTGCAAATAAAGATGAATTTTGGGCCTATTAAGCCGTCAGCGTTTACAGCCACTGTCTCTCCTTTATTTCAAAGGATGCAAAAATGAGCTGAAGATCTGCACCCCCAACCATCAATCACTTACCAGTACCATGCTAAAAATAAGTGTCTGTTTAAATAAATGCTTCTGAAACAGCTTCCTCATTCCAGAGCAGTAATAAACTCCAAACCCTAGTCTATTCCATTAGTTTAACTGTCTCCCGGTGCTTAGATTTTAAGGTGACATGGGGAAGAGAAAAACAAACAGGAAAGTGTTTTTCTTGGAAACTTAAGTGCAGTTTCACTCAAAAATTAGTTCCATTGATGAAATTTGCTCTTCCACTCTGCTTGCTGCCCTGACTCCATCACAAGAACCATCTTCTCCTCTTCATACCTGATGAGCTGCCACTCTCCAGCAGCTTCTACATTCATGTACATCCCAAGCACTTTGCGGTAACTGCCTGTGGCCAACCTGGCTTCCCACCACAAAATTTGGTGCTACCAACCTACCTCCTCAAGCATTACATTGTCTTCCCCAATCAGGTGGCACTTTGGGTCACACACTGAGTGGAATCCTTCCTTACAGCTACACGGAGCGCAGCTTTCCTTCTTCAGCCTACGAGGATCTTGAATGCACAGATGACATTAGAGGAAAAAACGGAGGAAGTGTTTTATTCTTTAATTTTAAATGAATAAAATCTCAACACAGTTTGGGGATATTTAAAGAGACATCAGAAAGGAAGGAAACTGGATTTATAAAGCAAGCAGAGAAGTGGCAGGATGACAACAGCATCAGCACTAACAGCATGTAGTGTTTTGACGTGAATGCATAACATCAACAGCCGTTTTAAGCCTTCCACTGCTGCCTGGAGGAGCAATGAGACAATATAAGCTCAGTAAAAAGCAGTGAAAACAGCAAGTTTTAACTGAGAAGTTCTGCCATTGTAACGATGGGTCTAAATTACTAGTTTTACTGCTTTTATGGACTTGTCTGGGATGGGGAAGACCCATGCTTTTGCCCAGCAGAGTATTAGTTGTTGCATAGCAGCTTTGTAGTGTCTTATAAAAAGCACAAGCACTTTACAACCTCTTCCTGATTCTCAAACAGAGAATTTGAGCTTGTACAAACCATAAGTCTCAGGAAATACCAACATATACAACCCTAAAACTGTTTTGTTCCTCTCATTATTTTTTAATGTAGCAGTCCTAACAGAAATGTTCAAAGTCCTTTTGCTTCTAGCAAAGTGCAATATACCACACACAGAATTCCATGCCTCTGAACTACACAGTACACATGCCATGCACTTATCCATCCCAGTTTGCAAAAGAATTAAGAATATACTGTGCATGTTTCTTGTCCTGACCACAAGGACAGTGTGCAAGCAAGAAAATACCTGGCTATGTGTTGAATAAAATCCACCAGTAGCTTCCATGCCTGAGAATTAAAGACAGACCTGACGAATGCTCCAGTATTAAATGTAGTTCTTCAGTGCTATCCTCATTAGAGAGCTCTGAGCTGTTGTTTCATTCAGGGAGAGGAGTTACCTACCAAGCTCTTCTCCATTAGCTTTCCCCCTACCACTTCCTGTCCTCAAGAGTGATTCCTGCAATAATTTAGTCGTTTAAAGAACATGCTTAGGTAAAATGCTTCACCCAAAAGGAGTTATATAAATATTTAGCACATTTTAGAAAGAGCTAATTGCTTCCTACCTACTCAAAAAGCTAGGAAGTAAAAAAAAGTGTCTTAAAATTCTTAAAGTGAAATAAAAATACTGCATAACATAAGTCCTGTATAATGTTAAATAGTCTTGAAAATTTAAAGCATAAGTGACTCAGAAGGCTTCTCACACTCCATTTAAGGTTTTTTTTTTTCCCTTGTGTAGTCCATGCAGGGCTTTTTGTAGGTATTTTCTTCATATTTCCCTTCTGCAATTTAAAGCTTCCCAATGGGTTTGTAGCAGGCATCAGGCTGCCACATGCGAAGGTCAACAAGGACTTGGTTGAGCTTTTGCATCCAAAGGTTACGTTCTTCTTTAGTATCAGCTGACAGCCAGTTCCTAAAAGGCAGAAAAACCCAGTGGATTAGAGGGATTCATAGCCTTTCTCTACTTCTTAGTTCCTCTGAAAACCATCGAGACAATCACATGTGGAAGTCAAAAAATCAAAGTGAAAACAGATGAACTCAAACATTCCACAATCCTGCTACCAAGTTACCCAACATTCCCACTTGTGGGCAAGTGGAGTTCTTCCTCCTTAGAGGACTGAAATGGGACATGATAACCAGACAGGGCTAAAGATGAAGGGCTGAAAGGGGAGGGTACCAAGCAGCTCAACTGTCAAGCTCTTGGCATTTAAATGAGCTTGGCATTAGCACATCAGAGCTGTAAAACTCTCACGTTATCAAATTAACACGAGGCAAAGCCCCACTCCTGCACACATCCCATCTACTCACTTTATGATTTTATCTACTCACTTTGTAACACAGAGCGTGTCTCTGCATTGGCTGACAAGAGTCTCTCTATCATCTTCCCTCTGAGGTCGCACGGTTATTAGCTCAAAAGTGTTGGGACGGGCACAGAACTCCCTGTTGACAGGTTCAATCTGATGATTCGTGCAGTTTGCCAGGTTTATCCGGCCCAAAGGATGCTGAAAGTAAAGTTAGTTTATCAGTTAAGAACACCACCATCAAGAGCAATTCAACACAACGTATGCTTCAGCAATTTTTCTTCTCAAGTGAAGCCACTCCTTCTCCAAACAGTCCATACAAGAAGGTTCCCACCTGGTGTTAAAGAGCCAAAGCTGAAACAAGACAATACAGACAATGGAACGTGCCCAGATTAATCACATACACCACTGCTAACAAATCCATCCCTTAGCCAAGGCCCAGGCTTTGAGAAGCAATTTATAAATTCCTTAAAATAAAAATAAACAGCTCTAACTCTCAAACTCAAGAGAGTTTTATAACTAACCCCAAACTGATAACAAACCTTGTCAAAGAGCAAAAGCCCCAAGCACTTTAGAGATGCCTGCATCATCCTTGTAAAAGCCTACAAGCACATGGATTCATCTTCAAGCATGCAGTTAAGGCACCTCAGAGCCAAGACCAGCTGCTTTAACTTCCAGTGTAGTCAACAGCTAATCCCCACCCAAAGAGCATTTCTAATTTCAAGGTATTTCTCTTTCTGCTGACTCTAGACAGGCTGTGCTGCATGCTGACCTGGGCTCTGATTCTTCACACCTACAGAAAACATCTCGCTCAGCAAAACATCACAAAATGCTCTCAACTTGGGAGTTTGCTATTTATTGGGCCTATGCACTACATGGCTCCAGAGAGATAAAGAACCTAGAGTACACAAGAGGAATGGCTTCATTTCAAGGAACACCAAGAAGCAGGTTGTTACTTTCCTATCACTAACATGCAAAGTCCCCATGATTTCAAGCAATCATTGTTAAGAAACGATATTTCTCCTCCACATCCATCTCTGTGCGAAGGAACAGACATAGCAGGGATAAGGGGAGGCATCAAAAAGCACAAGGTGCAATGTTCTATATTGCTGCAGATGATAACAAACTACAAAATATATGGCTGACCCTCTCAGAACAGCAGTGACACAAGAATATTTTCAAGAGGAGAATCTGGAGAACAGAGCAAAAGCTTTTTGCCTTTCAGATAAAAGCTTCTATTCGAAGCCTTTCTCATGCTGAACTTTATTTTTTTCTTATCTTACAGATATTTTTTCCTTCTCTCCTGGCAGGGAAAGAGAAGTACATTGATGTATTTTGGCAGTGTAAACTATCAGCATATGGTCTTCCTCTGTCAGCAGGGAAGAAACTAAACTTGGGCATCTGGACTGGCATAGAAGACCCAAAAGGACTAAAGTTTGTCGTGGAGTTTGGGAAAGAAAGCATTCTGCCAACAAACAAGCAACTGTTTAATGGTAAATTGCTGCAGTGAGTCAGAAAAAACCCTCTTGGAAGAAATCTTTAAAGGGACCTGGAAAGACCTCAGTACATCCAGCAAGAACAGGCTTAAGGAGCGAGAAGGTTCACCTCAGTGACAGATGAGCCTCCAATTTGCCTCATTAGCCAGACAGTAACTTAGGTTTCTGTGAGAAGCATTTAAAGAGCACCAGTTTCAGTTATAATATGGAGCTGCAACAGAATGTCTGCAAATAGGTCCCTAATCCCAGTGATGTTTCAGTAATACAGAACTGTCACAGAATCACAGAACATTAGGGACTGAAAGGGACTTCAAAAGATCATCCAGTCCAATCCCCCACCAGAGCAGGGTCACCTAGACCAAGTCACACGGGAACACGTCCAGGTGGGTTTTATACATCTCCAGAGAAGGAGACTTCACAACCCCCCTGGGATGCCCATTCCAGCTCTGTCCTTTTCAGTTCTTTACCATATTAAGTGCTGGAGACATTACTTTTGTCTAAGCTTAAAGACAAGCCTTAAAACTAGAAGGGAAATGAAATAGAATCTTCCTCCACTTTTCCCCTTGCTAGTAAATGTTAGTTTTTCCAAGTTTGCACCGATTTAGGTCAGGCCTATGACAACTCCCCTCCGTTCCCCTTTATGCGCTTCAGGTCTCGGTGCTTGGAAGCTGTTTCAAGCTTAAATGTCACTGTCATTCAAAATGACCCACTCGGTGTGTAGGGTACTGCAGAACACTAGACCTGAGCTTTATAAAGCAGCATTACCTTCCGTCTTTCATCATCTGGGTATGTCCAGTAGGAGATACAGTTTCCAGACAGCACACACCAGCGCCTGTGCCATGCTCCAAACCCACTCACATCTTCAAACATAGTCTTTAAAAAACAAAACATTGAAACCATTAAAAATGGGGCAACATCACAGCTGGATCTTGAGCTGTTCTCAACTATTTTGAGCTGAAAGATACTGCAAGTAGAACTTTTCACAGGAATAAACTTAAGAGAAGGAAAATGTGCATAGTGGGAAGGTCTTGTATTGGGGTACATTTATTTTCCAGATAGTGTAGAAATGGGCTTACGCTTTCCTTTCTCAAGTTTGCAGCCTTTAGCCCAAAATGTACCTCTCACCACTATTTCAAACCCCCATCTTTTCATGGTCACAGTGGTAAACACACCCATTATTTTACAGTAATGCAGGGTTACCGTAGCAGATGCAGGATGAAAGTATTAGTATAAGCTAATTTACTCTGATTTGGTATTTAAGCAGCTTATGATTCAGCATTATAAAATGTTTGTCTATTCTACAGGCTACACTCAGGAGTCCAGTCAGTATAAAAATATATTAGAAATAGATTTTTAAATGTTTGTGCTGGCAGTTATTTTATATGAGGCAGGATTATAGCAATTTCAAGTCTCATTTTTTTAGCACTGGAAAAGCTTAGCATCTGACTTCTATTTCTGATCTCTCTTGAACTCTTATGGAGCTTTTTGTAAAATTTCATTGTCTTTTCCAGTCTCCACAACTCAGATTATAATTTTTTACTGGTGTAGAGTTTCCAAATTCTTATTCTGAAAAAATAGACCATTCTTCAGGTTTTTTACTTTGTATAGGTGGTCACAAGGATTTTCTTAAATTGGCTCATAAATGCATGGGATAGCAAATGCATTAGAATGGGAAATCTAATGAAATTACAGAATCACAGAACACTAGGGATTGGAAGGGACCTCGAAAGATCTAGTCCAATCTCCCTGCCACAGCAGGATCACCTGGTCACAGGTGCTATTTAAGCATCTCCAGAGGAGACTCCACAACACCTCTGGGCTCCATCACCCTCACTGGGAAGAAGTTCCTTCTCATATTGATGTGGAACCTCCTCTGTTCCAGCTTACACACACTGTCCCTTGTTCTATCACTGGATGACTGAGCAGAGCCTGGCTCTAGCCTCCTGATACCTGCTCATTTCCATATTTACAAACATTAATGGGGTCACCCCTCTGTCTCCTTTTCTTCAAGCTCAAGAGACACCAGCTCCCTCAGCCTTTCCTCATCAGGGAGATGTTACACTCAATCATCTTTGTAGCTCTGTGCTGGACTCTCTCCAGCAGTTCCATGTCTTTCTGGAACTTAGGAGCCCAGAACTGGACACAAAATCTGTTTAACTTAAGTAAAGAAAAGACAGAAAAAACAACTTCTTGGAGACAGTCAGAAGGAAAAACAGCAAGTGTGCCTGTTCTGCTGTAGTATTTTCACTGCACATTTAGTGCCATCTGCTGGGTAGTTCCCTCTACTAGGCCCAGGTGTCTGCATTTTCTGCAGCCAGTGTTGGCAAGAACTACTCAAGAAGTGTCTCAAAAGTCACTGTCACTTCCTTGTAAGTCAAAGTCTGAGCAGTGGGGGAATAAAAGTCTTTTTCTAGGGAGGATTTGATTTTACTAGACAACACCCTAGGATGTCCTGTAAATGTTCCAGGCAATTAGAATCTCTTCTCACATCTTAGGTTATAGAGAAAACAACTCCTACCCAGATAAACAAAAGAACAGTGCTCAGGGAAAAAAAAAAAACCTCCTAAAAGGGAGTCTTATTTTATGCACGTTTAGAAGACAAACTAAAGAAAAGTTTTGAGGTCTGGTTCGGGGGGGGGGGGGGGAGCGACGTTTAACGTATCCTT